>OZ026613.1:68931069-68958069 GCA_964020975.1 Hermodice carunculata
AAAGAAGCATATTTTCAGAAAGTAGCACAGGGAAGACTATAATAACAGGGGTCTAGAAGAGGTTCAGTGTTTAGAGGAAGAGGAACATGTAGCATGGATTTTAGGTTTGAAGGCTGGCTTTCTGGGAGGCAGGAAAGGCACTAAAGTGGACAGGACTACCTGGTAGGGTGCTGGAAGAAAAGAAATGAATTGATAGGGCTTGACAGCGACAGGGTAAATTAGAATTTCAGAGTGCAGGGAGGAGAGGGAATGGTGGTAGCCCTTATAAGGGGTCCCATGGGGTGCCCCATGGGAAATGCCTGAGCCTTAGAGGCGGGGATAGGGTGAGGGAAGGTTTTTTTGCTTTGTTTTGTGTGTTTCATTTTTGTTTTGTTTTTGTTTTTTTTAATGGGGGGGGGGGGGTATATCCAGGGCCAGGGGGCCACCACAGCTGTGAGAGAGTGAGGTGGACCCTTTGCCTCGGCTCTGGTCCTGGAAAACATGGCAGCACGAGCTGATTAGGATAACCATAGTTTCCTCCACCTCATCTATTTTTCTTTTCTTTCCTTTACTTTTTCCTAGGCCACCTGTGTCACACAGGACCGCGGCACATAAGCGGAGAGCCACAGCATTATTATTATTATTATTATTATTATTATTATTATTATTATTATTATTATTAGATAAGATAATTATAATTATCATTATTATTATCTTGGGCCTTTCTTAATCCTTTCATAACATTTTTGATATCAGATAATGTATATTATATAAAGGGGGGGCAGCCTGTCGTACCTGAGGATAAAGAATATCAGGGGCATAACCAGCCCCCTATATTCGCGAGTGTTCCACCCTGAAGTTGTGGAGCAAATATTATGTGATGGCACGCCACAGGCGCGAAGCTTTTGCTAGGGGGGGTCCAGGGGCATGCTCCCCCGGGAAATTTTTTGGAAAAAGGACTTTAAAAATAGCATTTCTAGCAATTTTGAGCACTATTTTCGCATTTTCCTTACATCCAAGAAAACATTAGTTTTACATTCATTTTTACATTTAAAAGCTCTATTTTGCTGAGAAAATATACCAAGTCAAGCCATATTTTCCAACACAAAATTTAACCTTCCTAGTAGCTATGCCGTTGGGTGGGGAGTCTGAGTCACAAAACCCCTGATCCCTCCTTTCTTGATTACAGGTATGCACGGGGCTGGGCAAATACACAGACGAAGCTATGATAGAGAGCTAAGCAAGATGGTCTGGGAAATTTTCCACATAATAGTGACCATTCAGATCAAATCGATCTGGTGGATTTGAAGGGGGAAATGTAGAGTTATATGTACATTATGAATCCTGCAGATCCACATACATATTTTACGGACAGGAATTTATGAATTCCATCCCATGGACACAAGATCTTTGTATCTGATACCCTTTCCACTTTTTTTTCTAATACATGCACCCAAATTTACAACAACGGTGCCAACAACTCAAAAAGAAATGTACGGCATACGACAACATTTTTTAATTGATTAAACTCGTGACTCAAAAGTTATTCTTCAGCAATTTTCTTATATTGCACTTCGTTGCATCAGAGAAGATTGTTGAAGCAGTTTACACGACATCCAAACGACGGTGTGCAAGTTTTGATGCACAGAAGCTACATAATGACTATTCAGATTCATTTATTGTACTTCAGTGAGCCACAGACTCTTTGTACGTAATACGGATCCAGAAAATAAAGTTGACATAATAATATGTGAGAGAAAAGATATCAATGTATTCATTTTCTTAACCTTATTATGAGGTTGAGAACTGTTTCCGTACCAAAATACAATTATATATGTGAGCTTCCCGGTTTATTCAAACTTATAACATTTTGTACACTCATCAATGCATTAAACTTTTCATATGACGGATAAAAAAAGTACTTCTTTGCTAAGAACGTCAGCCTTCAAGATTGATACAAATTACAAATCATCACTATGTGATACTCATCTTCTACCATATTCATACCATGTTTTATACAAAATTCACATAAATGGTCCTGAGCTTCTAAATTTTGTCTACGACAGATCTCTTTTTAAATCATGAGTAGAACACCTTAATCGTGCTAAAGCAATCCTGTGTCTTTCCCATGTTACACAATCTTAATCTATTTCTCTGTCTAATAAGGATTTAAAACCACAATAAGTGACACATAATGGTAATCTGTCACATTCTCCAAGTACTGCATGGTTTGTAGTTTGGGACCGTAATTTTAGAACAAATTTACATTATTTTCTTTGAACTTTCTCTATACTATCATAATACTTAAATCCCCACACCTTGGCAGTGTATGTTAAAATTGGTGTTACCATTTTATCCTTAAGCAACCATTGTACTTAAAGTGTCTTAATTTATGCAACAGATTTGCGTGCTTGGTCAGCGAGTGTATTGATTGCTTTGGTCCATTTTAATCTTGATGAAGATATTATACCCAAGTATTTATAATGATACTATATCCATTTTCTGCCCATTGAATGTCCATTAATCATCCATCCTTACCGGTCCTCCTATTCTAAACGCAATAATATTTAAGTTGAAATGTTCATATTTAGACTAAATTTTAAGCAGAATTTGTTCAGAGTATTTAACTTTTTTTTTTTTTTGCAATAATGCCTACTGTATCGTTTGATAAAGTTAAATCATCTGCATATAAAAGTAACCCAATACTGTCTATATTCGCTGAAATGAATATGCCTTCACATCCTTCGCTTTTCATGATCTACATACTGACTATTCACTACACATACCTCACTCATTGTAGTTTTGCTTGTTTCACACATATTTGTGTCTTTGCATGTATACACACAAATACAGTTGGATTAATAATCTTTGCCTTTTACATATAACTTAAACTTAATTGACATTGTTAGAGGTATAGTGTAAACGTATCGGCCTACATAACATATAACACGTACACACACGCACATTTAAAAAAAAAAAAAAAAATGAAAAGAGACACAAATAAAAGTATATAGCACAAAGTGACACACGTGTGGGTGTACCCGGGATTTATTTTACATGGATCACCCAACAAAAAACAGAGTGTTCCTTCCGTAAAGTTCGAAGATTCCTTCAGCAAATTTCAGGATAAGCCATGGTGGCTCTGTATGCACGGCTTTAGGTTACCCACTTTCACTTCCGTACCATCGAGAGCTCATCGAGGCTTCCCAGTTATGTCAATAGATCGTTCTTGAACACAGTAAATATACATGTGACGTGTGTTACCTAGGTTAGATGCAGCCGCAGTTCTGTGATTTTAAAGGAATCCAGGATTCAGTTGGGGTTGGGGTTGCGGTTACAGTTGCAGTTGGATGGAGGAATAAGGAAGACGGGCCGTCAATAATTTTGCCCTCCAACCTCTTGCGCGCTCAACCCCAACCATAATTTTACTAAGATGATGTCATACAAAAAAATCACAAGGTATACATTTAGAATGCATGTACAGCTAGAATATTCATGGCCTTATTTTGTCTGATGATGAATTACACTGGTCTCAAAACACATTTCCTGGTATTTTTTGCGTTGACTTACAGGTGGCGCTACTAGTATCACGATACTTCAACCATTTTTCCGTCCCCAACATTCTCACCACACTTCATCGACTCCCATGACAAATTAAGTTATTTTCACTTTTATTCCATCAGTGACCATTAAAAAGTAGGTTAAAGGTCATCCATCAAGTATAAAATATCAATACTCATGTACAAAGCATATTTTGTATGAATTTAATAACTCTAGCTTACTTATATCTATATTTTGTACTTTTTAATTATCAATGACACATACAACTTGTATTTTGACCTTCAGAAAATACGTCCGGTCATCCAAAATTTTTACAAAAGTTCCATCTTTATTTACGATCATAACACTGAATTTAATGTGGTTTTTACACCTCTTATGTTAGTTCCGTTGAAAACCACCAGTAGCTCCACTAGGACTCCATGCATCATAAACTTTTTTTTTCTGTATAATATTCCTGTAATGGTAAACCGCATATATTTTCCCATGTAAAGATAGATTGGCCATCCCAAGAGTATCTCCTGAAATGTATTCCCTGTGACCTTGAGAAAGAAGGTCAAGGTCATCCATATTATGTAATTCTTAACTTCGGACATGATACACATATGCTGTGACATTTTATTATTAAGTTAGCCTGATTATTTTTCATGATAATGATTTTCATAGGTCTGAACACATATTGGCTCATACTTTCCGTTCACCTGTAGGTCCCAATAGGTGGCGCCAACAGTACTATTCGGATTCCATTAGCCTCCCGAACGTCCCCATCAAATTTCGTAAAGATCCATCACAAAATCAAGGACACCAGAGTGTTTTCATTTTTGTTTTCACTTTTTCGCCTGTGTATTACGTAATCCTGCAGATGGCGCCACCAATAACGAAACAAACCTGGACTTCCTTTCACGGCACATGTCAAGAAAATTCCAAGAGGCTCGACTTTAAAATTGTTGATGCTATCGTGATGACGAGCAAATTGTTAAGGGACGGACGGATGAAATGACGGCCGGTCGGACATGAGTGATCGCATAAGCTCTGCCACCTATGCTCAACACAGCCAAAAAATCTGACAGACGAAGTTTACTTTATTTGAGAACGTTCCTTTACGTGAAATGTGTACCAAAACTAGCACTTATGACTGAACACAGAAACTATTGGCATGTTGACGACAACAATCGTTGACCATGCACCATTGATGTAACTTTCGGCGACGCCACTTGACGTCCAGGAGTTACATGTGCCAACACTGCATGTTTCAGGTACTCGGGAGTATACTTTTGGGGTGTGCAGCGAATTAATGACCACAATTTCTTAAATTTTCAGCACTACCAATTATAAAATTCACAAGAGCATTATTCATTTTATGTTATCTTAAAAGGGATAAAAACAGCAAATTACAGAAAAGGAGGATAATCATCTCCTTCACATACATGGGGATTATCCAGCCAACCCAAGGAAAGTCATAAAGGCTTACGACATGATGTTTGGATCAATTACCTATATTTATTACAGAAGTCCAAAATTGTCATGATTACCAAAATTGGACGGCGATTAATGCCACAATCTACTTCAGGAAACGAAACACTGGAAATAATTGCACTATTGGTATCTTGAAATTTGAAAAATGGCAACAAATCTTCAATCTCGCTGCAACACTAGGGTTCACACAGTTAGGGAGCTTTCCAATTCAAGCACTTTTCCAGGACATATTTATCAAAATTCAAGCACTTTCCAACTTGATATATTTTCTTTTTTGTTTCTTGCTGTCCATTTTTTTGAAGGGTTTCTATACTGAGAGGGGAGGAAGTGATCGAGCTAACCTAAGCTTTGGAGGAAGGTGTATTAATGGATATTTAAAATTTAAGGACCTTTAAGGACTTTATTGCAAAAAGATTGATTTTCAGGGCCTTGAAAAAACAGGCAGTAAATTCAAGTACTTTCAAGGACCTGTATGAAACCTGAACACGTTTGCGTGAAAATGTCACTAACGCAACAACAAAATTATAACGAATTATTTGAAACTCTGGGTTAGAGATACCTATTTGAAATAAATAAATAAATAAATAAATAAATAAATATATATATATATATATATATATATATATATATATATATATATATATATATATACGTTAAGTTTGGGGACCATTTATCGTCAAGCCAAAAAAAATGTTTCTTACGTGATGTTACTAATGACGCCAATAATGTTGAATATATACGAGTTACTTGAAATTTTGTTTGGGTGTCAACAAAGGACCTATAATTGTTGTCTACTGAGTGAGGTGGGTCAGAACCACAAATGCTTGCATTCTCACGCACGTCAAAATACTGGTTTAGAATCACTAACTTCATATGACTGTTTTCAGTGTTACATATACCTTTATCATGTACAAATTTCAAAGGTTTGCAAACGTTACTTTTTTCATTTTATCATTATACTTCCTTTTTTTTATTTATTTATTTTTTTTTTTTTTAATTCAAGCAGTATGATCTAAGTTATGTAAGGATGATGTCACCAACAAAACTGTTTAAACAAGAGCAGTCGCATCGTGCGGCAATACATATAGCGGGTTCCCCATCGGAGGTCAATGGTATCTATAGTTCTTTGAAGTACATGTACTGGAAATATGCACAGGAGAAGCATCTCCTATGACGGGGTCAAAAGTTAAAGTCACAGTGACCTAATTTTAGTACGTGACACACAGCTGTTCAAAGAAGTCTCCACGCACAAAGTTTGGCATCTCTAATAAAATGTACATGTATTCATATTGACAGAGGCTCTGTGATTATCCCACAAGGAACTTGACAGGAAGCAGCACAGACCCATGCATTAAGCAGGGTCAAACGTTTTTCTCCAAAAAAGGTGACAACTTGTCCTATTCTTAAATACATGAAATGTGGCCGGCACAACCATTTTCTATGACAGGGTCAAAGGTCAAAGTGCCCTAATTTTGGTATGGGACACACACGCTATCCTGAGACGCATCACACACCAATCGGTATCTCCAGCCACAGAATTAGCCCGCACAAGCATTTTCTCCAGATCAATTGTCAAAAGTCACGGTGGCCCAATTTTGGAATGCAACACACCCCAACCCCAAGAAGTATCCACAAGCTAAGTTTGGTACATGTAAGTATATAATACAGGAAATATGACCCGGAAAATGTTTTCGAAAAGGACAGAGGCCGGGGTGCCTATACTCCCCCCCCCCCCCCCCCCATCTCTAGCTTAAATTATTTCCCCAGCTTACTTTTCTTCCCTAAAAATCAGAATTTTTTTTAAATACTACACAGAACTGTACCACAAGGTCTTCATTAGCAGACTCTCTACCTCAGAACACGTCTATCTCAGTACCCTATAAATTTTACCCCAGGAAGAAATCCTGGTGAAAAGACAGATTATTTGAAAATTAACGGTGTAACAATTTAAGTTATACCAGTTAACGTGACCGTAAATTGATCAACTCACCTAAAATTTAAAAATCAATTTGGACAAGAAAATATTTATATCTGGTAACAGATTACTTCAAAGAATATTATCTGATTTCAAAAATTAGCTTCAAAGTTTTCTCCTATAGGAAGGAAATTCTCATCCAGGATGGTCCATTTTCTTTATGGATGGCAACTTTTATTTAGAACCGCATTATGTCTACATTTATTTCAGTGAGTATTGGAGCAAGACAATAGTGTTTGTTATATTCCGTCTGTTTATATAATTTATCATTACAATGACAGATGATGCAAAACTTCACTGTAAAAAAACAAACAACAATACGTCACGATATTATGACCATGCACATAATAAAGAAAAGTGACTTAACTTCACAACGGCATCTGAGTCTCCCGATTATTTTCTCGAAATTACTGGCACAGAACACGAAAGCGACATTCAAGGGCATGCCGTTATCGGGGGTGGGGGTGGGCGGTGCGGTGTATATGTGCCATGAAACAGAATGAAGCCCGTGTAAACTATCAAGGCCAACGGTAAAAGCAGCAATTAAAATGACAACAGCAGCAGCAACAACAATAAACATATATGCCCCAAGAAAATTTTGCAATGTTGTCATTCTCTGGTTCAGTCTTCCTGCACGAGGAGCGTCCGCACAGCTTCACTTCAGTAACTGGCCTGAAAATCGATCCCGGTTTCGTGTGTCTACAGCATGCAGGTTCAGCAAAATACATGCATGCATGTACTGACAATGGATAGACAATTTATTCAGTGTAAATTCATAAAACGTAATCGCCCCACGTTTACTGTGATATCTAAATAAAAAAATATTAAATATATATTTTTTTCTTTTTTGATTACGCAAACAATCGTCATAGGAAGGCGTGAAACTGGTTTGTTTCTAAACAGCAACGCCTTTATAAAAACATGCGGCGCTCTCATTTGAACATATCTTGGTTAACAGATTATGAGACAAAATCACAAATATGTTCAACGAATCCTCTGTGTGATTTTTGTTCAGTCATGGAGTATATATACGCATTCTTGTCCCCTTGGTTCAGCAGCGGATTCCAGCAGTACAATTCTAACAGTGCCGGGCTTTCCATTCAAACAAATATACCTTTTGTACATTACACCTTTGGGTTACTTTAGAAAACAATATTTATAAATATGCTTCGTGCTATCTTTAGCAATCACATACACATTAAGAATAAAATCTGTCTGTAAAGCGCCATGCAAAATATCGAACACCACGAAAAATTTTGGTACCAAGATACGCACCTGAACAGAACTAACACAATAATTTCACCTGTATGATTTTAATCCCTTGTGCAGAATCTTGAAATAAGCCTGAGGTCAATGTGTATAAATGTTCACACACTATACAAGGCCATCACTTGCATGTATATAACTTTTTGCATTAACCGTAAGTCGTATTTTATTTTGCACTGCTCTGAGCCAGTATATAATTGCACCAGACGCGTTCACTTTTATGTAATAACTATATAGTTGGCATCAGCTGATGGCTTGAACAAGTTTGCGTCAACTGACGTAAAGATGTTGACATAAGTAATAATAATGCCAGAGAGGACTGAAAGCGGTAAAAACAAATGTAAATAATGCAATAACAACTTTGAATAATGAACCATATTATCACATTTCTTCAAAAAGCATGGGTGAAAGTTTACCACACCTGACTTTCCAGAAATTCACTGAAAAAAAAATCATTTCCCTATAATTTATCATGAATAAGTAAATCTTCATTTCACTGAATTCAACCTCAAGACTGAAATCTTTCTCTCATGAATATAGCTTCGAACGCTATTAAAACCATTAGCACCATCAGATACAAAGGTATCCGCATAACATATGTATTTTAAAGCTATTCTTTACTTTAACGTGTGTGCATGTGACCTGAAAATGCCAAGGCATCAGTGTGCATGGTTTTCTCGTTTTCGTGCCACCCCCATAACGCACGCGTCATAATTTTGACCGTAGTCTAAAGCGTGACAATCTTTTGGAAGGACATTGATGTAATATTATTGATATCCAGGCATTTGGTGGTTATTGTGCCACAAGTAATTATATTTGAAACAACGGCCTATACAATAACGGTATATGCACGTACTATTCTTCTCTTAGCCGCCATTACAAAATATCGACAGCAAACTCCTCCATCACGCTACCATGGTTACATTTAAATAATAATAATCGTAAAGTACATCTTGGCATATAGGCCCACTCGTCTCGGTGTACTTATGGTAATAATTGACAGACATTGTATTAAAAAATCAATTTACGGACCGTGCATAGCCTCGTTTGAATTGAACTCCTTTTCTTACATGATGTGATGCTTAACAGCCAGCATACAAAATAATATATGGTTCGAGGGTTCATCATGTATGATTATGTTAGTGCTAATATATGCTCTCTGTGCAAAAGGTCAAGACGCTAATTAGGCGCAAAATACATACTGTATATACTTATTTTCACGGTTTCTTGCAGGTCAGGCACTCAACCGAACGATTATAGTTTCAGTATTTTAGATCAAATCCTATTATATTAAGCATGTGTTAAAATACTATTCCATCATGTCTTTATTTTCACGGTTTTGCGCCATCAGTGAAAGAAGCGAGAATAACAAAAGCGATAAAATGTGAATTTACATTAATAACATGCATGCACAAAGCAGCAGAGATCGAATATATCTTGATCAGGTTTTAGTAACCATGACTCTTCTCACTTTCCAATTTTCGTTTGTCCCTTAGTGTTTGAAGGTCCAGGTTCACATAAATGGAACTTTACTGTTCAAATATGTAGGCATATCGGTCCTGCTTCGCCTGTCTGAAAGACAATGGAAACTGAGCCATAGATTTTCATGTCTTCACGACACGGTTTCAAAAATAGTTCTCCGAATGAAGGGTAACTTTCTTTGTGAGAAAAACTTGTGGGCAGCCCTAACACATACGGTGTTGGATTTTTTTTTGTTTTTTTTAAATTTTTGTGCGTATGTGTCATGCAAGAATAGCTTATTACCCACTGTAGCTAATGAACTGACCACATCACAAGACACCCAATGAACATCAACCCCAAGGACCACGCACAGACCCTGACGTAAGCAAATAGTATCAGCAAGTTATTTTTAAGTGAATCTCGTGAAAATTGAATGGTAGCGTTCTATTTATGGCCAACTTCTCCCTTGCAACTGGGCAGTTGTTTCTTAATCTTACTTTCTAATCTGACAGTCTTGCTGCTGTGCATTTAATTTAAACATATTTTTATTTCGTGAAAAATAGGGGATTGAAAAACAAGTCTTGATTGAGACTCAAACTAATTCCTCTCCAGTATACAGGCAAATCAGTGTCTGAAGCTGCCCCTGTTATTTAACATATATATTGCCACAAATACGCTTGCCCTTTCATACCGCCGTTTGCACTACGTGTGATCGACGAGCTTGATATAGTATGTCATCATGGCGAATTTGTGCGAACATGAAGCATATGAAAGGTCACCAATAGCTATGACGAACCGAATGTGCTCAAAATACACAGCCCAATACACATACGCGCATGCACGAACTATACTTTCCAAGTGGGATTGCAGGTTTTGGAATGAAGTTTCCATGTAATACAAACAAAACAAAAAAAACAAAAAAACGGAGAAAAAGCAGTGTCTTATAGACGTGCAGCACATAAAGGACCCCCAAATAAATGCAACTTTGGCGGATGACAGAATACAGGAAACGCGGCGAGGAAGTTTCCATCCCGACTAGCCTCGACCACAACGTCCAATGTTCTGGCAGCGCATGTTAAGCACGAACTGCCACTGATTCACCGGGTACCTACATATTTGGAACCCAAAAACTAAGCAAGACTTGAGTGACTCAAGTTGCACTCGCTTCCCCACCGTTAATTAATACCTATTGTAAAACTATTTCATCTAGTATATAGTCAAACCACAGTGTCTGAAGCTGCTGTTCCACTTTTGTATAAATGTTGGCTACTTACGCAATACGGGCCTAAACCCTGCAATAAAACCATTGAACTGAATTAACAATGTCTGTGGGCAGTTTGCCTGAAATAAAATAACTTCAGTTTCAGGACTTCGAAGTTCATACAAGTGTGGCTTCAGTCAAATATACGCTGAATTGCTTGGCCGGAGTCTTCACATCATGGAGTGCTGTGTTGTTCTGTGACATTCCAAGTCTTGCTCACTGTATGGTATAGTAACGTGATCTGATTTGGACTCTCAGTTTCCCAAAGTGATCCATATTGCCTTTTGCCCAATTGGTTGTCTTGTTCATTATAGTCAGGTCACTTGTATGTGATCTTGTTTTCACCAAGCAGTCGATTCTGTTAGGCCCACATGTCCTCAGTGAAAACGCAAGTTTAATAAGGAACCAACCGCTCAGACACAGCATGACAAAGTGGACTATGATATACCGTCCGATTTCTGCTTGATGGAATGTTGCACTAGTAGTACGCTTATCCACACAGTGCAAAAGTTTGTCATGTCCCATTGTCAGGGCCAGAGGCAAAGATGCAATCTGAGATACCACCCGACACTACAGTAACATGCTGCAGGGTTATAAAATTATACCACTTGATTTGTATCATAACCAACCACACCTACGTACCAAAGAGAGAAAAAAAAATAGAAATTAATTTTAAAAATAGTCAACCATATTATTGACACTATGCTGGTTCCTTTACATGTATGCTGAACGGGGTGCTAAAGCTTGAATATCAACTACAAAAACAAAGATTTTGATTTACATGCACCTTACAACCCGACCTGTAAATTTGCAAGACAAGATTATACTGACCATGGATCTCTAATACCCCTATGTATTAAAAGTTAACTTTACACACTTTTGCTGTGATGCTTCCCTGATGTCCACATCCACTATTTTCGTGGATTAATAACAATCAGTGTGTAAAGTTAGTACATCCCCTATGCCATGGCAAACCATGATAAGGTAAAGGCCCTGTTTCTGCAGCTTGTTCCAGGTCGTCCGCTCGTTCTACGATCGAAACCCAACCGAGGTGCTGGTACTTGTCATTGCATTCATGTAATGTTGACTTGTCTACGGTATACGGGTGAAAGATGGCCTTCATATTTTACTATTTGCAAGTTGAACATTCGTCAACTCACAACATACTTCAACAAGAAACCTTAGATTCTTCACTCACACACTGGACACCCACTGAATTATCGTTGCAGTTTGTTGTGTAACTAGTTGTACCTCACAGGCTCTCTTCTGTTGTGTAATCCTATTTGATCACCATATTATACGTGGATTTTCAGCTTTACCCCGTTTGAAATTTCCAGTCTGAGGACAGTATGTCATAAACAGCCTACTTTAAAAGGATATTCCAAACTACATTTGGGAAGACTCATGTGGGCACAGTAGTTCCTTTCTGTCTGGTTCACACAATTATGAACCCACTATTTCGTTGGCCTCCTGTTGGTATAGAGTGACTGTGTATGCCACATGAATACTGTGCACTTACTCCGACCCCTTTCCACGAAGTTTGTGTATTGGGTGGTTGAAATAGTTTATATGTACACAAAGTCAATGGATTGAAACACGTATATCAGCCATGTAAGTCTGGGAGTATGATGCATTTAAGGCGAGTCCTCTTTTACAAACTGAGGAAGCAATGCCACTGGGACCCCATTCTGATGTTCAAATGTGCAGTGACATTATAGTTGGTGGGCCACAGAACATTACATGTAATCAGGGAGGTGTGCCACCTCCCTGATGTAATGAAGCTACCGCAGTACCAGCTCCACCTATTGGATTGTAATGCCTAGCCACCCTATAGGCTATAGTGGTTTGTGACCTAGCCTACCTAAGAAGGGAAGAAAGGTGCTCTGTTGTGCTAGACTGCCTGGTAGGCCTAATTGACCCTTTCATGCCAAGCTCAGGAGCAGGGTGATTTCTTGAATCAAAGTGGGTCAGCTATCCTGAAGGCATACGGATTGCAGGGTTCGAGCCCCAGGCCCTCGGGCGTGGTCGTAAATGCACATGTGACCTGATGAACACCCTAATTTGCATATTTCATTTCGCGCATGCTCCTAAACCATCGTTTTAGCCTCCGCCATGATAGTAATTGAAAACGCCAAGGTATGGACAACAATAAGGCCACTGTGGACTACTGAAAATAACAAAAACGTAAGTACCTACCAAGTCTGTTTTATTGAGAAAGTACAACGGCAGAAAACAAACTTATATCCGTATGTATATCCTTTGATGCACGACATTCGGGGTCCAGTTAATTCCTCACCCAAACAAAAGCACACGACCTGCTCGATGGAAATTAGCGTGCTGTGTGGTCAAATTTGGACCGAATCCATAGATTCTACACACATGGAGTAATGAGAATTCCATAAATCCCATGGCGGATGCATACGTTCATACAAGCTACCGTAAAGTCTGTATCCCTAGATTTTGCAGTGTCGCCGGCTGTCATGGCGTCGTCCACTGGTCAGGTTTGTTGTGATGCTGAGACGACCCCGGCCTCTTCGCGTCACGTGACTGGCATATGCTAATTTAAGGTACCGTCAGGGTTTTACGGCAATTGGTGTGAGCACTTCATGGTCACAGCCAATTTATATTCTTTCAACCAAAAACGAAGAGTTATTCTGCATATTTGCGTCACATACGGCATCACCATATTTTGTTCAAGCAAATGAAGAGGATTGCGGACCAAGGGCAGATAGAATTTTTCACAAACGAAAACTTGTCCCATTGCACTTGATGACACCGTTTGCGAGCCAGTCGAAGACAGCCATGCGTGGTTTGGGCGAAGACGCAAGTTGCTGAAGGTCACATGGGCTCACAGGACGACTCATTACCTCGGTCAATACACATTTTTGCAACGGTTGATATCTTCAAACACTTTTAACAAATAACATTAAATGTGTGATAATATTATGTCGTTATACCTATGCAGTTGTAAATTGAACGCAGCATCATAATTTTACTTTTGGTCAGTAAAGTGGTGCAATTAAACTGGAATTGGAAAGGACTTTGGAGTGGGCCTAAAACGCTACATTTCCAGTTTGCTTAAAAATCCTCCTTTTTTTATTGGGATTAAAGCAAATAATGAAATACACTTCGTGCAGACTTGCTTTTGAAGCATGTTGTCGTTGTACCTGCAGAACTAAGACCAAACTTCATGGAGCCTCCATACTGACCATAGATATCAGATATCATGATTTGAGTGCATAAAGCTGAATTTAAAACTAAGACCAATGTGGTAATAATAGAGTGGCCATTGCCCTAAACACTGTTTAACTCTTCCGCTGAGTGTGATGATATCATTTATGGTATGCACGACCCTGGTAAACAGGATTTGGCCACCAAAGCAAGCTGTGTACCATGAAGGCCAAGGGCTGAGTGGTATGCAGCTTGCTGATAGCAAACATTTGTCATCTGCTTCAACATGAAAACAAGACTGCTGTGGTACAAATTTTCAGGTTCCACCAGCCTTGGTGTACGAAATTTGGAAAGCAACCTTGGTCCAGTCAGTGCGCTCTATTTGCCTTTGATATGAGATAAACAGATTTGTATGATAGAGATGTAATGTGTGGAGGGGTTACTGGACATGTGACATCAGTAGATTTAAATATGCCAGGATAGAAGTGGTAATTTTCAAAGAATAGCAACATTCGCCGATTTGTTGTGCATTGGAGCCATTTGAACCTGCACATGTAGCATACCTGACAAGTAAATTGCTCCAAAACTTCAGCTGAGAGGAATGTTTCATTCACAATCAAAGGGAGCATCATGTATGTGTATGCAGAAATAAAATGCTTGCATTTCTTTGTCTACATCAAAATGTGTCTACCTGTATGTATGTAAATGCACATGGGCCTACTGCAGTGGAGTGGGGGTGGGAGGGAGTATATATACAACCAATGAACTGTCAATAATACGAAAGTCAGTGCATTATAATTAGTATTTTGCCAATTTGTTCAAAGTTCAATCATTTTTATATATATTTTGAAAATATGACTAATTTCAAAAATGAAAAAAGTACATTGCTCTTCATTGCATGGATCTTCAGCTTCGGGTGAATAAACCTGTTCATACTGAGTTGTACCGAACTTTTCCGGACTGTAATGAATTATGCATTCCATTGTTGGCCTGATTGTCCAATCAGCAAGTAGTCGAGTCGAGCCCACGCCGTCATATGTTTACAACGGATACCACGGCCAACTATAGTGATTACATCATGGATTGTGCTGAACAGTGCAAATCTTTTACCTAAAATGTCACATCAGTAGTGAAACGTGCATTTATAGTTTGCTGATGATTTGATTTTTCATTAAATCCAAGCACATCTTGTGTTTTACTTTCTTATCCTTTTACGTGTAATCCGGCCAGCGTGGTCGAGCACAAAATGTAAACAAAGCAGGGTGCACTTCCAGAAATGAACCGAATAAACCAGAGTCCTATGAACTGGTCTATTATGCATGTAAAATGATCCACTGTTTCACTGAGTTACAGTATAAAGCATGAAACAAGACAGTGGTCCCTGTCTTGAGAAACCAGTTCAGATTACTGTCTGGAAAAAAATGCCTGTAAAAGATACTTTGATTTGCTTTTTCCATGTTATTTTTACCTGGCTGTGTTAGGTCGCAATTTGGTCATACCCAGGGATGGTCTTCAGGCAAGGTTTGACAGTCATTTGGTTTTACTGTTACTGTCAGTTTGTCAAGTACTATCCTGGCTTGATACCCAAGTACTTGTATCCTATTAAAAAACTTGCAGTAACTATAATCCAAATGTAAATTGCAGCAAGACATGTATACATGTTTGTCAAAGAGACCAAGCGCACCTTGCCCTGGATTTTTTGAACTCCATATAGACATTTATGAAGGACACTCTTGGGTCAACAGTAGAAATGACATCTGCAAGTTGACAGATTCTTCATATCCTAAATGAATAATTTTGACAAAATACAATTTCTCAATTCTGATTATGTTATTTAAAATGTTGCATGATACTGGAAGTGCATGCATTTGTGGCAAAAACATCTCTTTTAGGAGATAAATCCAAAAATTAATATAGCAGTTATTGTCCCACTGTCAGTGCTAATATGATTCTCGGTGTTGAGCATGCCTATACTTCTGACAGTTTGATTTCTCCCAGCCAAAAACTGTAAAATTATCATTATGTGAAGTGTAGCAGGTTGGCCACCAACTTAAGTTTCCAGTTGCAGTTGAATGCTTACATAGACAAATAACATGACAATATAAATAATTTAATCTTTATTTTTCTTTAACTATTCATGGTTGGTTGTTTCAAAGTCCTGAAACTGCATATAATATATATTAATTCCCTGCAAAATGTGTCAGATATCTTTGTATTTCAGACAAGTGAGTCAAATAGCAAAGGAATTGGACTTGAAGCCTTCAACACCTATGTAGTAAATTTAATATGTCTTATATATCGGAGTGTGATTATTACGAAGTTTCACTGCAGATCTGTAATTGGTCTGCACCAAGCAGTGCCTTTTCATGAGAATATTAATACTGTTTGTTTGAGGGTAAACTGTTTATTTTAAGTATATAATAAAAGTTAAACACATAAATGTGTGTAAATTTTCAAGCAGGGTTAATCTGTCATTGACACAATTTTCAAAAAAAAAATTTTTTCTCTCAACCCTAAACTTCAGTGCTGGATAGCAGATGAGCAACAAATTTTAGGCCACAGGAATGACTGTTTGAGCTTGAACTTCCCAAAAATATTTATGCAGTTATTTATTCTGAGCAGCTGCTACTGCATATAACTTCACAAGATGCAAATTATCCTTGAAAATTTGGATTTTGTAAGCTGTTGGCAAATGTTTCCAACTACTCAGTACTACTACTAGTCCCTCTTTAGAGATCATCTGTCTTTTAAACTGGGACTTTTATAACCACCTGGGTCAGGTTCCTAAATTGAAACTGTGATTTCCAAGTTATTTGACTGTCATTTCCATGTTATTTCACCTCATTGAGAGACATTCTGTTTCATCTGACCACTTTTTGACATGATCTTGGTGTGGTGTTTCAAAGGAAGAGACTGCCCTGTGCAGTTTTGATTGTTATTTTGTCACAAATGTTTAAACGTCATGCTGCCCACAGCCAAATAAGCTTTACCTCTGTGGTTCTGCTAAGCAAAGGTTGCGGAGCTAATGGGATCACTCATTTCTGTCCATCTGTCCAACTTAAGCTTGTGAGCAGGATACAGTCCACATTTTTCAAGATAGCCCCATGTAACGGTCGGGACTTATCAAATGTGTGGACAACTGCACGCTGCAAGAGTCGCAACGACTTGAAAACGTCCAATTGGCAGCAGCCAGGGTTATTACTGGGGCCACTTCTAGACCTAGTCATAAATTAATTTATGAAGAAACGGGATTTGAAACATTATCTCGGTGCCGTGAAAAAAAGCAAGCTGATCTTATTTTACAAGATCATGCACGGTGTAGCTCCTTCATACTTGTGCAACCTCATTCCTTACCTGGTCAATGAAAGAAACAGGTACAATGTCAGATCTGGTACGAATCTCTCTGTTTTTCGATCACAAACAAACTGATTTAACACTTCTTTCTTTCCATCGGTTGTAGGATTGTGGAATAACTTGCCTACTGATGTGCGTAATTCCGAAGACCTTACATCTTTTAAGAAAAAAATAGACCAAGGGAAAAAAGGTGCAAACAACCTATACTACAGAGGTGCCAGAAGGCTTGCTGTTTCCCTGGTACGGTTGCGTATGGGATGCAGCAAGCTAAACTCAGATCTGTTCAAAAAGGGTCTGAATGACTCCCCTCAGTGGGCCTGTGGAAACGGAAATGAAGATGTTTTTCATTATTGTTGCGAGTGTCCTTTTTATACAACTCCGAGAACTACACTTCAGAACCAAACTATGTCCTTTGCACCATTTACGGTTTCAACTTTATTATATGGGTCCAAAACATGTACCCCCAAGCAAAATGAAATTATTTTTGACGCAGTCCATAACTTTATCCAAACAACAGGCAGACTGGGAGCTGTGACATAGTTCATACTATGGTCAAAATCTTGAAACCAGAAATAAATCATCTCTGTATAAAGTTAAGCGAAGGCGTACTTCATCTCCCTACCCTTTATCTGTGACGTCTTGTGTCGTTCCACTTATGCTCGTGTGGCGCCGCCACTCTACCTGTCCTCGTCTTGTGGCGTTTTTTCTTATGGTGAATTGTCTCTGAACCTGTGATACGTAACACCTTTTTTAATCTTTTTCATGTGCAAGATGGATTTATATAGGGCTTTGCCCTGTTTCCCAATTGTATCCTTACAGAAATAAAAATATGTTTAAACAAATGTATGGAAATCTCAGTTGAGTTCCATGTTGGTGGTGATTTTGACCGTTATTACATTATTATGTAATAATGGCCAAAATGTGAAAATCTTCAGATCACTCTAGCATCCTTATGTTTGATAGGTGTTCCTGAAATTTAATGGGATTGTGGAGGTGGTCAAAATCGCAGTTGCTTTTGGTACCAGTGGTGTCACTTACAACTTGATGGAAATTATGAGCCAAAATGTGGTGAAAGATAGCCATATCTCAACAAATAATTAAATTGAACATGCCAAATTTATAGGGAATATAGATCATGCCCAATGCTAATATATTGTGTAATATCAGTGACCTTGACCTATTTATGTGAGGCGACTAGTCCTGTAAAGTTGAAAGAAGTGATTTCATCATGGCAGGTTGTAGCTTGGGCAGGGATGGCAAAGGGAATTCAGCCTCTAGATCAATTGCACTTGAGTACATTGTACATAAAAACTCTACTTGGTAGCCTACTTTTTGGGTCACTGTGACCAAAATGTTAGGAATTTTTGCGATTGTCCAACTGTATTGTTTTTCTTCAATAACAAAAAGTTATTACCCAATTTGAACAAAAGGACCATAGATGGAAAGCTGGACGCAGGGCGCACATTTTGAACACTAACATTTTTTTTCATCTGAAGAAAATAGGGGTCGGGGCTCACCAATTCTTTTTCTGTCCACTTGTTCTCAGGGCAAGTGCCCCTGACATTTCACTTGTCCCCCTCTCAAAATTACTTGTCCACCCATTGAAATCCTAGCTGTAAAATAAGAAATTCTGGTTGCCCCCATCACAAGTGCTTTGAAATTTTTACTTGTCCTAACTGGGATTTTACTTGTCCTGGACAATAGGACATGCAAATTGGTGAACCCTGGGAGTCATCTTGTGAATGATGTGCACCCCTCAGTTTTTAAGTTAGGCCCATATAACTTTTAGGACTTATAAATTGCATGAAAATCTGGATGAACGTCAAATGTTCAGGGCCAGAATTTCGGCGAGAATTCATTCTCGTATAGATTCTCCTAAACTTGTCTTTCTTTAAAAAGAATATAATTGACAAAAAATCCAAATAGATTCTCGCAAAATTTTGTGAAATTCTGGCCCTGATGTTAGTGACTGAAACCAACATTATTAATGTGGGTCATAATGTGAAAATCTTGTGACCACTGTAGTATCCTTGATTTTGCATGGATCTTCGCGAAATTTAGTGGGATTGTGAATTAGGTAAAAATCTTTGTTGCGTGTAATATAAGTGGTGCCACCAATATTTTGATGGAAATTATGTGTTAAGATGTCTTGAAAGATATAAAATACCGTGTCTTGAAAAATAATTGAATTAGACATACCAAATTTATAGGATATATAGATCATGTTCAATGCTAATGTGTTATGTAATATCAGTGACTTTGACTTATTTTTCCTAGGTCACCAGGCCTGTAAAGTTGAAAAAGGTGATTTTGTAATAGCAGGGTGTAGCTTGGACATCAATGGCAATGATTTTTTGGTGAAGGTCCTCAGATTGTATGTCACCAGAGCATTAGACCCATGGGTCTCTTTTTGTTACCTTTTCAGTCAACTGAGGTTTTTTGAGGGTCCCTCGTCCACAATTCACATTTTCGACTTCTTCTCAAAAACCGTCAGCCAGATTAACTTCAAACTTGGTGGCAATGTACGTTGGGTGGTTTTCTACCAATTGTGTTCAAATGTTCATGCTCCAGTGATTTTTTGATTTTTAATGAAATTTTTTGTTCTTTTTTTTGTGACAAATCTTAAAAAATCTTCTTCTCCAAAACTGCGTACCCAATTGCTTTGATATCACACAGGAAGACATCTAGGGACTCCTTGCTTATAATTTGTTCACCAGGTGGTGCTGCAGTTTTTCTCTAATTTTTTATGAATTTTTGTAAATATATATATATATATATAATGAAACTATTTAGTTACTTAGATGATTGAGTATTGTGTCCCTTGGAACACATGTATCACTATTTTTCAGTATGCATGTAATTGATATGTTGGTGGTTACATGCATATCACTGATTAATCTTAATTTGTACCCCACATTTTGGGATAAATGGGAGATATCATTGACATTCAACTTTTGTCTTTTCCTTTTAAAGAGAGTTGTTGATTTTAAAGTACTTTTAAAATGTCATTCATTGAAAAGAAGCCAAGCAGTAGGATGACAAGAAAATTAAGATATTTTGCTATGACCAGGTAACGTCATGTCAACTGGTTCCTGTGGATTTTCAGCAGAGGGC
The DNA here is from genome assembly GCA_964020975.1 of Hermodice carunculata. Classification (NCBI taxonomy): domain Eukaryota; kingdom Metazoa; phylum Annelida; class Polychaeta; order Eunicida; family Amphinomidae; genus Hermodice; species Hermodice carunculata. The sequence continues at coordinate 68,951,685 of OZ026613.1, forward strand.
TGGGTAGGTAGACAGTTTAGGTATGTGTATTTCCATTTTATTTTGCACCTGTGTAAGTTAAAGACCGCTTCACCTAGAAACACCAAATTTCTTGTGGTTATTGTTTGTGTATAGTTAGTACTCCTGTAAATTTGAAAACTTTGTAGCAGAATTATGACTGTTACTTTAACATAGAATCTGATGGGAATACACATCTCAAGCCTGGAAGAATTTTGTGCATTGCGTTGTGTATTCAGCCAAATACTCATAAAATTGATATTTGTGGCCTACCCTGTTTCATACAAAAACAAATCATATTGCAATAGAGAAGGTCAAGAATAGAACTTAAAAACCACAGCATGTTTTAACACTAGTTTTGTATTCATGCTGTGCTAAATTTCGGGTGTTTAACTTATTTATGATTTTAAGAATTTTACTTCATTATCTTCAAAGGTAACTAGCTTGTTAAGGTTATTTCACATAATCCACACAGAAGGTTCAAGCTCTGTTTGTCCAGTACAAGTAAATTAACTTGTGAGTGAGTTATTTTGACTCCAGACTTCTCCACATTTATAGTGTATGGCAGTGCAATGACAGTAACCCATCGAGTTATTAATTTTTGCTGCCTTTCAGGCAGGTAGATCTCCTCTTTTCCCCCTCCCCAATTCTTGTACTGCAGCCCAATGAGACTACAATAGACCAGTTCATAGGACTCTGGTTTATTCGGTTCACTTCGGCCGGAGTTCGGCAAGCGCACTCTGCTTTGTTTACATTTTGTGCTCAACCACGCTGGCCGGATTTAAGTTGGAAGGACCAGAAAGTAAAACACAGGATGAAAAATCAAACCGTCAGCAAACTAAACATGCACATTTCACCACTGATGTCACATTTTAGGGGAACGATTTGCACTGTTCAGCACAATCCATGCTGTAATCACTAGTGTTAGCCATGGCATCCATTGTGAACATATGAAAGCGTGGACCCGACTCAGGCCACTTGCTGATTGGACAATTAGGCCAACAATGGAATGCATAATTAATCAGGGTCCGGAAAAGTTCGGTACAAGTCGATATGAATAGGTCTATTGCAAGTTGAGGAATTTTGTGTGTTGTGTTGTGAATAGACATGAAATTGATGATTCCTATTGGGTAGTTATTCCTCAATTTTTCTCAAATGGATAGAGTGATTTTTCTGATCTGCCATTTTGTGAATATGATTTTCAGCTAATACTTATAGACTGATTGCTGACATGGTTCAATTTAGATAGGGTGGGGCATGACAGGACTGTGTTTGGAAAGAACTTGGGTTGTGATTGAGGACAGTGGTAAGGTGGCAGGGATGTTGTAATGTATTCTGTTACATGTACTTTAGACAGTGGCCAGTCTTGTTCAATCTTCCGCAACACAAAGTTTTTGTCACCAAGTGCAATAGTAGTTTGGGAATGGGAATCTTGTACCTGCAGCATCATTTTACATGATATGGGTGAAATCATGTCTAAACCTTCAAGCATGAACAAGTTACCTCCATTACATACATGCATATGTAAAGGTGGCTGTCAGGTGTTTGATGTCATGAAAGATCAAAAGCCATTTACATTTGATCATGACTGATTGTACATGGAAACAATCATTCAAAGAACTGTATTTTTAATAAACTGGCCAAAGAGCACCTTCACGTATGTTTCGTCAACAAATATTAATTTTATGTTCCAGAGAACAGTTCCTTATGACTGGAAAGGTGTCCATTTTGTTCTCACTCTTTAAGCATCTTTCTGTCCTCCAGTACAGAGAAAATGAAATTTAGTTGAAATAATCATTTGGCAATAATAACTTATGTTTAGATTGCAAAGCTTTGGACGTGTACTATGTTCAAGCTGTTTCATAGTTATCATAGTGAAGGCCGTAAGTCAACAATGGCAACATTAGAAATTGTACAGCCACATCATACAGAATACTTCCCCACACTTGTGGTTGCCTTTCAACACTTTTAGGACATTCTTGTGGCAAATTTCATGTCACTGAATCAGTGATCTTCCAAATGAAAGTCTGGACTGTCAGTCTGATGCAGTTTGCAAACTGGCACATATTGTTAGCCAGATGGGTGTCCATGTGTCTTTTTGGATGGCAATCTGAATTTTGACACCCCAGAGTCATAATTCTTGCAATGCATTGAAGTGGGTAACAAATATGAATGAATGAATTTTTTTTTTTTTTTTGAATACAGAATGGCCTGGTCTCAAACCAGCAACCTTTGGCACCCACCGCCTAGTATTTAAACTTAACTTCTGTTTATTTTGCAAATTGTGCTTCAAAATTTTAATATATTTTGTTGTAGTATACTAATATGAAGCGTGGTATGTATTTGCCTGAGGTGCCGTAAGAAGGAAGTGCAGTTGAGAGATCATCTATGAACACAAGTCTAACTCTAAGTAAAGTCACATTGTTTTCTTTTTATTTGAAAATTTTAGTTTAATTTGAATCAATACATAAATATACCTAATCGTACTTGAAAATACCTTGTGTTCATTGCTTTGCAGAAATCTTTGAATCCCTTGGCTTGCATGCCCATGACTGGCGTCATACCAACAGAACAATAAAGTGACACAATTTTTCGGTCATATATTTTGACGGAGATGATCTCTCATGGAAATACCGTTTGATAGATTGTCTTTTAGGGTTGTTTTATATCTCTGAATTTGAAATCTCTCCCAATTAAGCTCTACTTTTAAGGGCAGGGTTTTTGGAGGCTTTTATCCTCTTTAAATGGCACAATATGCAAGTTTTATTAAGAATGTCTTTTTTGAGGCTTTTATTCATAAAAGGAGGTTCCTTCGCTTGCATCTTCTTGGATTTGAGCGCAGCATATTCCCCAAGGATATATTTGATGAGTTTCTTGAGCCCAAAGCATATCATCTGTGTCTTCAAAGATTTCCGTGGATGAAAAAAGGGATTCTAGCAAAATCTTGCCTTTAGTTTTCAAGATGAAAATTTTTGTAAGATCTGTATGTCACTATTTTTGGGGTAGGTTTGGGTATTTTGGACTTAGCAGGAACCACAATCATAGAGTGGGCATCACTAGATTCAATATCAATTACATTGCTTGGGAGAAATTTACTGCTTACATTTATTTGTAAGGGCTACATCAATGAGGGATGAGCCATGCGGAGTAAAGCAGGTTGGTTCCCCAATCATGTTTACCAGAAAAAAATAAATACTGAATACTAAAATCATGTACAAATATATGTGTGTGTGTGTGTGTGTGAGAGAGAGAGAGAGAGAGAGAGAGAGAGAGAGAGATTGTCAAATGAGTCTTGCAAATAGCGTCTAAAATCTACCCGCAACCTCATTAAATAGTGTTGACCCAAGCCTTCCCAGTATTAACAGTAACGTGTCTGTGCCCAACAGAGGGAATGGGGGGAAAATGAATAGATATAGCCAAGATGGCCAAATAAAAATCAATATTGTTTCATGCAGGCAAATTATGCCACCCTGCCAATATGGTGGCTGCAGAGAAATATGTCGCGCACACCACACGGCGTGCATGGTCAGCCATAGCATACCGCCCAGGTTGCATGACTGGCTGAAAGCCAGTAACTGAGTCAATGGCTGTGCCTGCCGTGCCAATCATGGCTGCCGCTAGCAGTATCACTCAGGCATGATATACGACCATGACATATCATGACCGTCCTGTCCAATGACTGCAGGCCAGATGACACTTCCACCATTTGCCTACACAGTCACTGGAAGGCATTTCACAGGCTTTCATAGTTGAAATAGCTGACCTACTTTCTCCGCTTTATACGGGAGTGCTGGCAGCATGTGAAACTGGGGCATCAGTGTGTAAACCAACAAAGGCAGACATACTGAGTTTTGCAGACTGGGCCTTTTATTAGCACCTCTACCCTATAGATACCAGTTATTATATGCATGTTTATCAGTAGACCTTGCAGATATGTTGTAAAGTGGGCACATGGTCAACAGTAGAACAGATCTGAAAATATGCAACATCGCTAGTACCATGAATGTGAATGTTAAATAGGCCTATGTTATTAGCTCTCAGTCGGGATTAATGTATCTAGAGACTGCAGAAATTTTAAAAATGTGACTTAATCTTGTTATCTCAAACTATTCACCAATGATCCATCTGAAAGAAAGAAGAGGAGAAAAAAAAAGCTTCATCCTGGCAAAATTTTCATGTTGGGTGAGGAACCACTTTTATCATTTATGATATGGTCCCTACTGAGTGGCAGTCAGGTAGGCACATGTATTTAAATATGCAGTACTCCAGGGGTCAATGAGAGTTGGAAAGAAGAAAGTACAAGGGAAAAGTGAAAAACCGGAAAAAAAATCATTCACAAGTAGCATGTGCATCATAAAATGTTCCTGTGTACTTATGTTTGGGAAAAAATTCCTCACATGGGTGTCTTGACAGCATTTGAGCAGATCAAGCTCATGAGCAGAGTGACCTTGACCTTCTCATGCCATAAATGGTAAAAAGAAAGATGATTGGCTGGTCCTTTAGACTACCTTTTATACAGATTAGTGGTCTTTTTGTAAGAATAATGCTGTCAGAGTACGGTATGGTGAGAGTTTTAGGTAAAGGTAAATTGCTGGCCAACGTGATCATGTAATCATCACTGATGCAGGGCGTGCACAAACATGTATGCAAGTCAGATTTCTCACCTAGGGTGCAAACAGAATGATAAACAAACATCCAGTGAAATTCCAAAACATTTCAGGCATGACTGACATTTTCAGTATACTGATTGCAAACATGTAAGCCAAAGTCTGAAGTAAAAAATTTCATTCATGCGTATACATTTAACAAATGAATACGTACATGTGTAGTCCAACTTGAATCCTGCATAGGTGAAATATTATTGATAAAGCCCTGGTGCATCTGAATGTATTGACCATGTATAGCTTGAGAGGTTTCAGAACAAAACTTTGGCATTAACTGTTAATATGGTTGTCCCTGTCTGAAAAGTGGGCACATGGAGCGCACAAAAGAGTTAAGTCCTTTAGAATGTATGGTCTCTTTGAAGAGGTACACATTATGAAGAAACTTAAATTATTGCTTTACAAGGTGGGCTCAAGAGAAGTTGGTAGGGAAGGGTAGATTGTTAACAGCTGTGCAAAAATGTCTGTGTGTGGATAACATCTGTGCTTCAAAATGGAAGGATCAATACACATATTTGTAAATTCAACTACAGCTAATTGGAAAAGGAAAGCAGCAGTTAGAAACGAAGCTTGTCCGGGACAATAAATTGGAACAGAAATGGTACATAGATTTGCTGGAATGGGATAACAATATTAGAGTGTCCCACACTGTATGATTGATTACATACATACATACATACATACATACATACATACATACATACATATATATATATATATATATATATATATATATATATATAAAGACAATTTATAAGTTGTCATAGAGGGATGCTATTTGCCATATTCTACAGGCCTGCATATACATACAAGTTTAAGGTAACCAGATCATAGCCTTAGCTTCCAACAAATATAAGACTTTATAAGGGTGGGTTATGTTTCTCTAAGACCAAAGAGAGAGTATTATAATCATTCCTTTGCTGCCAAGACAGTGTTTACTTGCCTGCTATGATTAAATGTACAGATTTGGACATACAGACTTTGAAGTCAGCACCCAGTGCAACACCTAGCTGTGTTGTGGGGCAAACAAGGTGGAGGTGCAAGTCCTGGCTAAAGAACTTCACTGCACGTTCTTTATTTGGCAGCTTTCATGCATTATGGTGTACAAAATTGATAAAATGTAATGAACACTATACATGCAAAATTCAATATGTGAGCCCTTCAGGTCAAAAATGGGTTTGCAAAGCAGACAAGCAAGACTGTGCACTTCATGACATAGCTAGGCCTAAACCGGGAAGTTGCATGTATTCTGCTCAAGAGTATAAATGTATGGTCTAGTCAGCTAGCTGCTGCTGCATGTGTATTTGACAAATTCCACAGAGACTGTGGCAGACTACAGGAGTAGCAGCAGCTTGTGTTCAGGCTGCAAGGCCACATGATCCTGAATGAATAACTGCTGTTAACACCAGCAAAGTGTATTCATTGCCACTCTTCTCTGTTGTGGTGGATTCTTGTTGCAGGGACAACCCATTGTTCATGCTATCCAGTGGAGCATAGAGAGGTCAAGTATATATTGTGGCTGTTTCCCAAAATAAGGTCATCGACACGTGTGTGTTTGTGCATGTGTGCACATGCACTGAGTACTAGCTTGAAAGGTACTTGTCCACTCTTTCACACACAATCCACCAGACTGACAAAAATTTTGTAAAGTATCCTGTGCATTGATGTGGTTCTGACAAATTTATGATATTATACACTCCAAGTTGACAAAAATATGTCCAGAGACT
>OZ026613.1:68958269-68989269 GCA_964020975.1 Hermodice carunculata
ATACTCGATCACTCCTCTTGGAACCATTTTTACAACATTGTAACATACTTTTCCCTATATTTTGAAAATGCAGTGTTTGCCAGTTGCTTGACATGACATGCATCACATAGACTTAGACTGCAGGTTCTTCATCACAGGCTGTGTGTGACACCAGCAGAGAATGTGTCTTTACTTTGTCATAGAATTAAAAATGCTCACCTCAAACATGTCAAATGTCATGTAGTTTATGGCGTCAGTTGTGAGTTTGTTAGATGCAGTGTGGCTAAAGTAATTTTTATGTGTCCGAATGCAAGGCTGTTTTCATGTATCTTTCAGCAAGAATAACACAATTGTACTGTCAGTGAGGGTGAAGTAACATCCAGGTATGTACACTGATTTCAGTGTTCATAGGAGGCAGTTTGGTCTGCATATTATTCTCAGAATACTGGAACATATTGTTTATCAGCTCTCTCAACTGTTCCCATGGATGTCAAAATCATGAAAAATATTGAATTCTTAAAGACCAGAACAAACATCTTATACTTTGTTGTACTGTACCATTCAGAATACAACAGAACTGGGAACATTATCTTTGATTTAAAAGGTTGCAGTTTAAGTCACTTGATATGATGCAAGCAAACTATTCGTGTTGAAATGAGGCTTCCATCATCCATTATGCTGATATATATATGTATTGCAGAAAAGAAATGTTCTACACCTCGTGGTATTGCGTATGATGTTCTCTGGGGTGAAGCATGATTGGGCACTTAAACAGAAAAAAAAAGCGTTAGTATTATTTAATAGTAGTAGTAACACGAATGAATGGTAATGATCGAAGTTATTTTACAGACATAAATGAAGAGCACATATTACCAAAAGCCTTTGGGTAAATGTTGGCACTGAGCCAGGTCTCATTCCTCATGGTAATGAACCAATATGGAAAGTCACCCCCAAGTAGAGCCTCGCGTAAACAATATTGGTTGCAGCACAAGCGGCAAGAACCACGTGATGGACTCCTAAACCAGTTCCATTCCTATTGGAGCAGATAAAAATAGACATTGCATATGGCAACAAACATGTTAATGAAGCTGCTTAAAGCATACCTTTATATTACATTGATTGTTACTATTTATCTACAGTATATCTTCGCATTACCTTTTATGTAATTTTATTGTATATCTTTTGGCAAATTCCTTTTCATGAAAAGTAAAAAGTGGGCTCCATGCCCACCTTGTTTTATAAAAATTAGCAGTCCCTACTTGATGTAGGTTGAGATGTGTTGAAATTAAAGGTTTGACCTTCAAAAAATATTTCTTGATTATCTTTTAATATAATATTACAATTTTTTGCTTGTGTATTTGTTTTTATTTTCACTTAATTTCACTTACAGTGATTCCAAATGCTTAAACAATGGGAAGCTAAAAATCAAGCAAACTTTTGAAAATTTGTATGAAAACGCCAAGAAAACAGATTAAAGTCGTTTGGTGAAATGGAAGAGCCATTAGAAAGGGAAAAATGTGATGAAAATAGACACCTTAATTCATTCACAGCAACTGGCCAGTGTAACATGAATGTGCCTACAGGAACTGCCTATATGTCAGGCTTATCAAAATATGTAGAGGGACATGACTATTAAAGTGTCTAGCTTGTCGTTCCGATGAAGTAAAAGATTATGTTGTAGTTTCCTTGCAGTGTGTTTTGTTGTTCATTTTAAATACATGTGTGCTATCATCTTTGGGATTCAACTAAACAGTTGATTGTTCACATCTGTAGGAAATAGTGTTTTCAAAACATCATCTGGTTCCCAATAAAAGAAAAGACAGGATACACTTTGTTTTGTTTTGCAAACCGTTACATAAAAGCATCATTTAGTTCCCAGTGCCCATACACCTTATATTTTATTTGCTGGTAACTCGGTACCCTGTTTCTTTGATTCCAGAAAAAGGAAGATTGTGTACATCATAGTCATTATGCAGTTGTAGTACTATGTATCCCCACAGTAGAAATAACAGTACCATGTAAGGTGTAACATGTAACAGACAGCTGAACAGCTAATGTGATGGGAGAGCCACAATAATGATATTCAGCTGTAACCAGACACTGGTAAGCTGTTAGCTCACTGTAACACCTTGTACCTCCATACAGTCTGAGAACTGTAATTATAGCCACAAGGCAGCAGCAGTATTGGATTACCCATGGACCTACTATCAGATAGTAGGTCCATGGATGACAGTATATTAATGTGCATATAACACAGGGCTCACATGCATACTTTCAGGCAGGTATGGAATGCCTAGACTCCTGATATTAAACTCTGGACTCAATCTCATACATAAAGTTGAGCACAACTTAGCTGTCCTTTCATGCAGAATTGGCAAACTTTGATGCATGGATCTTGTCTAGCATCTGTCCTCCCCCATAAAAGGTAATTAGTTGAATTTTTTGCTTAATTTTCAAAATTTGGAAATATTCTGAACAGTGATATCCAGTGTAAACTAAATCACAGCCATGTCTGACGTATTATGATGCACATCAGAACTTAATTGCTGCAGTGACACTAGAACAGTGACCAGGCATGCATGTTCTTGCCTTTAGAAGTGTAAGACTATGCATGGTGGTAAGTAAGCAAGACTTTTATTTAATGACAATAAGAATCAGTAATTAATTACTTATTAGTCGAACATACAATACAAGTAACTTGTACAGAAACATAATTCCAGACCAATTACAAGACTAGCTACACATGTAAACACATTGAAGTCCTGAATGAGTTGATCTGAACTACTACTACACAAGTTCACAATTGAAGACAAAGATCAGTACACAAGTCATGAATGAATTGATCTAAATTATGACACAAGTTCATCACAATTGAAGACAAGGATCAGTACTGGTCTGTCAATGATTGGACGCAATTTGACAGGAGTGACAAACCATTGCAGCAACACATCTCCCAGCAAACAGAATGCAGGCACAGCATATAACCAGGAAAAAATGTAACTCCACCTGATCAGCTTCCATTGTAACAAAAATTTTCAAGCAACAGAGGACAGACAATTCTCCAATCCATGTGGAATGCTTAAATACAATATTCTACTGAGATTCAACTTGTTGTTGGGGTGGTTTGCATTATAGTAGCTTTCTCAAGCCTTGGTGCAAGTCAGAGGTTTACCAACCCCCAACATTGTCACTTTAAGTGTAAATCATATGGACATTCATGTGACCTTTTCCTGTCCGGTAATGTGATCATATGTATATTACACAGATGCTACATATCTTGAAATGTCAAGTAAATCTTCTCAAAGTCTTCTATCTTGAGTTGGAGTCCGAGTCCATGCAGTAGATCAAAGGTACCTTTAGACCATGCCTTGTATTAGGCTGTGTCAATCAAGTTCATTCCATTTAGGTCTAGTTATTTCAATTCAGGGACGAAAGTAACAAGAGGGAAAAAATCAATACATATGAACGCAATACATGAATCAAAATGGCAAGAAAAGTCAGATTTTTGGTACATATTTCATTTTGATGGGTATCACTATTAAGAAGTTAGTTACCTAAGTATAAACTAAGTATCTAATCATGCCTGACAGACTTGAGAATAATAATCCTTGTGCCTGGCGACATGTATGTGGGTCATGCATGTACGTGTATCCAGCGTACAGTTATATACACAGTTTTCTAAGCATATTCAGGTCACTGCACTGCACATTGTACTATATTGTGTGAAATAGGTGAAGTTTTTGACACATTGCCAACAACATGGGCAATTCTTTGCTATCTGTAGGTGATTCTTCTTGCTAAAAAGCTATCTGAATCAGAAATAAACGCATTTCCAGGATGAAAAATTCATTATCAGCATGTGTTTCAATATGCAGTTGCCATGGTTACACCAAAATGCATGAAGAACTTGCATTGGGGTGTCATACAGTCTACATACATGTGTTTGACTACCCCAGTGTAACGAGTTCTAGGTTTGGAAACGAGTTTTAGGTGGGGAGAAGAAGAAAAAAGACAATTGGACCACACAAAAATCGTTTATCCAGAGTGTTGGCTCAGAGTAGAGGATGGCTCAGCCTGTGGTGATCATGCATTTGCTTGTTGAGGTATATTCAACTATTTCAAGCCTATCTTTAACATGATCCGCCGGCAGGCATCAAGCCACTGAAACACTGCATGTCGATGTGATATGTGGCACCACTAAAAGGGTGATGTGGTGGGCAAGATGTGAACTGAAAAAAAGCCTCACAGACTTAGACCAATCGGCTCTGTGCTTGCAACCAGAATGAAACTTCGATGCCATCTCGGCCACTCCACACATTCATGAGCAAAGTGAGAATAATGTGCTGGCGTAATTGACCCCACCCGTTTTTTTCTGAAATTAAGTGTTAAAGAATTGTGTGTCTAATATAAAACGTTGAGAAAAGGGTTAAAATGATAGGGCACATTTTGGTCACATGAGCAAAACACGTATCAACAGGCCTGCCTCACCTGCACTGCCCTATTTAAATACCACATTACCAGTGCAACACGAAGAACGGCAATGGGGCTCCATTTGGGGGCCAATGATTTCTTTGTGCGGCACAAAGTAAACGGCACATTTTAATTACAGGGATGCAACCAGACAGCATTAACCCGCTGTAATACTCGTTTTAAAACATAATAGGTATATAGTATATAATAGTTTCTTGATCAAATGCAATAATACTGTTATCCAGTATGCATTTAAGCTCGCCAGAGCACCCGTCAGAGCAATCGAAATGTCCTGGTTTCAGTCATAACGCATTCATGCACCATGATAGGAAGTACCTGGAATGAGCCATACAAAACCAGAAGTGATTACACGTGCTGCTTTAGTGGAGGTGTGAATTGTTAAGTCAGGTTAACCCCTTATCAACGTGTTTTATTTTTCTGTTGTTATTTGCCAAGAAATACTTGCTATGTACATGTACACACAAATATCAAATTCAAGTTCAACATCACAAACGCTATGTTACAGTGTATGTATTTATTGTTCATCTGGGTATATCATTTCCTTATGAAAATGTTTTTTTTATTTCAGGTAAGTATCTGGAGGTAGATTATGAGGTTATATCAAAATAAACTATAAGTTTCTGAATATTACATAAATTTGTGAGCTCTTGTAAAAGCAGCAGTGTGGCGTCTAATAAAAAAAGTGGCGGCCATGTTTGCAATGACCTACATTTCATTGCGGCTCGGTTCTGGCACATAATGGTGGTAGGTACAAGGTAGCTGTGCCAGTGCATATACACACATAAACAGCCACTATTGATCATGGTGATTGTAACTGTTGCTAGGGCTGTGTGAAACCCATGCAGTGTTCAGAACCAGTGCATTATTTCTGACTAGGTCAATGCATGCCATATGAAGGATTAAGTTACAACCCTCCCCCCCCCAAAAAAAACTGGCCTATCATTGATTAGAATAGGCCTTAAAATAATAAGACTTGTCAAGTGGTATCTTGATGCATTACCATAGTGATGATGCACAGTTTACTTTCACAGTACAGACACTGTACCATATGAGTTCCTACCTTCTGTGTAAAGTACTTAGTAGGTTCCACACAATGAGGAAAATCTGTCATCTTTTTTAATGATCAGTATGAATGATGAAATCGGAACATGAGAAAATCATGAGTGCAAAATAAATAAATGACATGATGTACGTCCAACAGCATTTGAGAGTATATGGAAAAATTAAAGCAGTTTTGTCCTTATGGACACCATCAAATGGCTCGATTTGTCAGTTTACCTTTTTTTTTTTTTTTTTTTTGAAAAAAAAAAGATTTTGTTTAAATTGTGTACATATGTACAAAGGCTCAGACGCATCTTGGTCAATTGTACAGATTTTTACCCCCAGGTTCCTTTCCTGTAATTTTGTTTTCAAAGCAAATTATGTCTTGAGATACAACTGAAGAATACTTGCAATGCCCTCTAGTGGTGCATGTACAAACTAAATGGATATGTAAAAGGCAAGGTCATTTACAATAAAAATTTGTGCTGTGATGATTCAATAGTATCAAGAAATGTACTCTCTCATTAGGATTTGCAGAATACTGTACTCCACCGTGCTGTATCCATCAAGTTTTAAATGGACTGAAAAAAACTATGATTACAGAGCAGATCTGTGATGCAGAGGCTGATTTCTTCACACCTGACACGATGGTTCGTAGATAGTTGTAAGGTTTAAAATTCAGCCATTTGAGGGCAAAGTGCAAATGACTGCATGATGTGATGAAGAAACTTGCACTCTGGTGAATTTTACCAACCAAATGATGATTATAATGGGGTTAATTTGTCAAGTGGCTTCAAAAATGGAACTGATTGTTCATACTCGTGCCACTAATCTTGGTTGTTAATTGTTTATAGGTATGAATATAGACTTGTATATTTGTCACCATCAAAACACAACTTTTTGAAAGATTTACATGCACATTATATGCATGGGGCCATTTCAGTGTTATCAGAAGCATAGGGGCAGTGCATGGGGGGGGGGTGAAGGTGGATACATGGTGGTATAAATGATTAAACTTCTTGCAATCTTTGTACAAGTTTGTCATTGGATACTGAAAAAATACAAGTAATTATGTTGTGAGTACAAAAAATCTTGCTGGTGCAATTTCCACTCAATAAAGCCTTTAAGTAGACACAAAGTTTTGCATATGTTCCATTATTCTTGTATGAGCTGAACTGGAAAATTGTCATTTCTAAATGTTGGCAAGTACATGTACTTTTGTGGTGGACAGAAGGCATGATGGAAAAGAGTACTTTGAGTATTTTGTAGAAAAAGCATGAAAATGTACTATCTCTTGGAACATGTAAACTAGCTGTCCTTATTTAGAGATCGACACTCTGTGTCTGCAGTGGTTTAGTACGTTATTTTAATGCCATCCTAGTCAGAGCACAATTGAGTCAATAGCTTTCGTTGGCACTGCTCCCAACCTGCACCAAGGAAAGCTGCTGATCAAGGACGTGCCTTCGTGAATGGTCTTGAATACAAATATCAGCAAAAATGTTAGCACAGATGACAATATACATCCAAGCCCTTTTGGGTGATTTGAGCAGGAAAGGGTTAGTTGGACTTCCAAATGTGTATTTTTTGAAAAAGAAAAAAAATGAAAGTTAAACCAACCCTTCATAGTACGTAAACTGAAATTTTCAATAAGTAGTGAATATGATGAGTTTTGTACACTGCACAATTCACAGTATATCAATCTTCAGTCACTCACTCTGAGGGCCTTGTGAGTGCTATTTTAGAATTCCTTTTTTTCCAAACATTATTCCCTTGTTTGTAACAAATATTCATTTGTTGCACTGCTGACCATAGGTCACAGAGCTTCTGTGATCACTCCTGTCTGTCTGTCCTCTCATCTGTCCATAAACTATTGCTTCTGGATGCAGTGCAACCTGCAGTTTTCCAGTTAACCCCATACATCCTTCAGGACTTTCCAAGTGTATGTAATTCCAGGTCAAGTTTGATATTGATGGTTCCACCTATAACATACAAATTATATGGACCAACGTCAAAATTTTGAGAATACTAGTTTTTGAACAGCTTTGAAGGAATCATGGAATTTGTCAGGAGTGTCGATCAAGCTAAAAGACAAAAATGTGTGGATATTTGGTGGAGCCTATGCAATATGCTGAAAAACACGGACCAAAAGGTGTTGAAAACACATTAAAATCAATATGTTGAGACAGAATAAGGTTATGATACCAAATGTACCACAGATGTGTATCACATGTAGAAGTTTTCTGTTGCATAATGTGGATGACCTGAATCCACTTTCTCAAGGTCATGGATGCAGTACTTGTCGGGATATGATTTTTTTGTTATGGTCATTACGTCTGAACTTTGCATGTATCAATATACCTTTTACAGTAATATTATGGAGACAAAAGTTTATGATGTGTGAAGTGATGGTGCTGCCACTAGTGGTTGGATCAAGTATCATAGGTATTCAAAGTACATTAAATTAATTATTTTTATTATAAATTTAGATGGGAATTTTTTTTACACCACATATGAGTTAGGGAAATGATCAAATTGTTTTTTTTTATACAATGAGAAAAAATATCAATTGGCCCAGTCTACTGGATACATACTCTGTACCTTATATATATGTTGTTCTGCAAATCATCTCACGTGTATCTGTCAGGAATTTCTCGCAAGATCTCCTTCTCCGTTTGTTTCACCTTCTCCATGAAATACGCAGTATGCATATTAATTTCCTGCCACAAAGCATGGGTTTGACACCTGGCGATCACAGGGGACGTGCAGGTCACATCACTGTTACAGATAGGCTATATGCACATTTCTCACAAAATTAGCATTTTTTTTAGAAATTTCAGTTAGCAAATACCAAACTGATATTTCTAGTACTTCCCGAGCTATGTATAAGAAAAATTTCCATCTGCCTTTAATGAGTATTCTGTATTTCCAAAATGTTAATAATATCTCACTTGTCCCCACAGGTACCGACCAGTATCTTGCCATATCTTACCAAGCGAGACTAGGCAATCAGGTATGCAGTTGGGGCAGGAAATTAACATGCATGTCTCCTGTTGTAACATTTTGGGTGACCATAACTTCTTTTTTCTCAGGGTCCTGAAGGATGTGTAAAGGATACTAATTTTGACATGTTGAGAAATAAAAAGGCTAACAATGCCAAATGTACCACAAATGTGTACTTTGTATCAGAAAAAAAGGTCAATATTTGATAAGATGGGTGACCTTGACTATCACTTCAAGGTCACGGGAATGCACATCAGGAAATCAGGGACTGCTGGTGTCATTACCCAAATGCTAATGTTTCATTCATTTGGGTAAATAAATTTGCAAATGGCTAATTAATTTTAACATGAATATCATTACAGTTAGGGTTAAATTCTGCAGTGACTACTGTTTATTGTCAGGTCAGATTTGGCTACAAATGTTGAAGGCCTAGATCTGTCCCTGAAAATGATTTTATTGTGATGTTCATGATATAATAAATTGAGATGGAGCTGCAAAACTTCCATTAGGCCAGTGGTAAAATTTTGTGTTATGTTGCGTGACCTTGACCTATATTTCGTTTTCCCTTAAGCACTTCAGAAGAAGACACTAAATTCAGTACATGTATATTGATAAAGAACATGGGGAATGATACCAAATGTACCACTAATGTGTGTTCTTGTGGAAGTTTGATGTTGCATTATACAGATGACCATGACTAATTTCTTGGGAGGGAATACATTTCAGAAATGAAGTTTTGGTGATGGTCATTAGATTATGTGTCTGCAGAGCATTTGGCCAATTGGCTTCTTGTTGCTGTATGTGTTTGGTATCTCACTGGCACCTTGTAAATAATTGCGAGTGTCCCTTTGTTGCCTGAGAATGAATGACCCCCTAAGTGCTCCCAGTCTTAACCCATTGAGAAGCCCTTAACTTTCAATGAGCAAGTTGTATGTTTTATGGTAATAAATGAGTACATGTGGCACTGCAAGAATACATGTGAAAGGCTGATTATAATTCCATGGTTTTGACAGCACATACAAGCTGGATTCCTTACCACATGGTGTAAGCAAGTCTCCTTGATAATGTTTCAATTGTTTGGAGATCTAGTCACCAGCTTTCATGAGAGCATACTCTGGGGTACCCAGATTGTGCTGCAGAAAGCTGTTGACTCTTACAAGTAAGTGTCTTAATGGAAAAAATAGAAGCAGGTTTCACTTACAACATCAGATGCCAGTTCACAATTTTTACTGGGGAAAAAAGTTGCATGCAGCTACATTGGTGTTGGGTCCCTCAGAATTTTATGGGAATATCGCAAGGCGAATTTTTTGGGTGATGAGTGTGTTTACTCATGAAAGATTGTTGACCGACCAGACAAGATGTTGAAGTTGTGTGAAGTTGTGTACTTGTTGAATGATGAAAGAAATATACAATCAGTGAATATGAATGTGTACAGCAATATGGAGTATCCAATATGCAGTTCAGTCACTATGTACATTAGTAGGCGACCCATTCTACATGAATTTTTGCCTGTATGGCTAACCATACAAGAGAAGGTAGGACCTTGCACAGTCCATATTTAGTGTTGTGTCCCCTTCTTCCAGCTGTCCACTTCTGTTGTGTTTCACGCCATCAGTGATTAAGCAAATGTTAATGTTATTACTGCTCTATTGAACTTCAAACTGTATGAAACATATATCTGCAAATTTACTAGTTTATGATCTAACTTTGTGCATTTGAACTTTTAATGCAAGTTCAGCAATAAATTATATAAAATTACAAACAATCAGAAATGTAAGAACTCAGCAGTATACATCTGTGTGTGTCACCCTATGACGCAAGTTCAGCAATAAATTATATAAAATTACGAACAATGAGAAATGTAAGAACTCAGCAGTATACATCTGTGTGTGTCATACTTTGACACTTATGAAGGGGCAATACCATGAACCCCTCATCACCGTAGTACACTGTATTTAAAATCTTTATTTAACATTTTAACATTCAATATTTCATCCCGAATAACCTGGACAAGTGTAAAAATATTTACTTGGACGAAACTGAAGACTGTCTTGTGTGTGCTAAGCAAGCACAATTCTGAGAATTGCAACATATGTATCTATTCAGGGCCAATAATACTCCACAGCGTATATATTAAGTAAAGTAAGTGAGTACAAATTTTATTGACAAGAAGTAAAGGTCAGAGCTGACCTATTTGTCCTGCATATCATTCATGTATATTTATGTGTTCTTTGTGGTAGCATTTGTTTAATTAGAATTATCTGTCTATTTTCAGAATGGCTGCTGTTGAAGATTCCTTAAGTGCTGCTGGATTGTCGGGTAAGTTTGTAATCTCACTGAATAAAAGTTTAAACTTTAAGTATGTACATGCATACTTATTAGTCAGAACAGTTTCTGGTGAGGAAGACAGGTAATTACCCCTGCCAAGGGAAAAGAGGTATAAATGCAGTTGTACTCCGTACTTCTACACGTACATGTATGAATGTTTACCCAGCTTGGGCAGGAGGCAGTCATGTTGAATCTTTATTGTTTTGAATGTTAAAGGAGAAAGCTTTCCAATTCTTTCGGACAGTAGGTCACTCATTGGCCATATGTGGGTTGTTGTCACCACGGTGAGCTGGCAAAACCACTTCAGAAGGTTCATGTTACGGAAATTGAAGACACAATTTACTTGAGAAGCTTTGTATCATAAACGACAATTTTTCATATTTCACAGAGTCAGAAAAATTGGTTTACATATTGAATACATTTGAGACATGAACCCAAATTGAATTATGTCAATTCAGTCACTGAGGCTAGAAAAGTATATTTTGGTTCTGGAATTTCATGGGAAGTGTTGGGTACTTTATATTATTATTATTTTAATTTCTTGTCTGTTTATTATTGTGCTATTTTGTACTTATTTTAATTCATTTTCTTAATATTTAATTCTTACTCAGTTTAGTCTCGCATTTCACTATACAGTATTTGACCTGTATGTATGTATAGATGCTTAACATGCATATTTCATGTCTGCCAGACGATACCTGTAACCAGCTTAATGTCAATAGAGCATGTTACAACATGGTCCAGCATCATATAGCCAAGCAACAATTACAAAACCACAAGGGCCAGGTGGGGATAAAGCATCTGGTTGTGTCCATGAAACCAAACAGGCAACTTACATGAGGCACAGATTGTCATAGTCCAAATTATTGGATATTGTCTTTGTAGGCCTTTTTTGAGACATCTGAAAGTTAACTTTTAAATGGATACCTTTACTCAACTGTATGAAGAGACGAGTACAGAGCAGTGTGCATTTCAATCATTGAACCCAAATTCTAATTGAACATTTAGAGTTTTATTGATGTTACAATCGGTATTTTTACCATCAAAGAATGTCCACACATGGGACTACCAACATGCAATTTTGTTCCGTTGCTATTTGTGAGCAACCTCAGCAACTGAGAGAGCCAATTTGTCATCATAGTTCCAGAGTCATGTCTTTTGACATGTCATTCAATGTTGGCCAGAGCTTTATCTGTATCAGATGGTCAGACCACATGTGGTGGCATCACAAGCCATTGGCTATATATATACCCTGCCACCTCCTTTAAATTTACATCTCTGCACATGTTCTAAAGCTTTGTAACTGACAATTCAAGTTGTTTGCAAAATACGTGACATTTTCACAATGTATGATCCTGAAGTACATGTATGGTGATACCAAGCTGTAAATTTAGCATGCTGAAACACTGGGCATGATGATCCTTTGTGAATGTGTTCCATTCTGATATGCTTTTGTTTCTCTTCATATATCTGTATATCCTAGATGCATTGTGTATATGTTCTAATTGTATGTTTCAGATCTCTGTAACTGTAGATCTCGATTTTGCATTTTGCCATACCCGCCAGATGGCAGGTCCATGCAATAAAGATTTTCTATTTGTATGCAAATTAACCAGCAAGACATGACCCCCAGCACAGTCATGTAGTCAGGTGATTTAGCATATAGTACCACCTGGTGGCCAGGGAATGAATTAAAGTTAAGTCTATGCTTTTGTCAGTCACAGAATAGGGAAAATGGCTTTAGTGACTGATACTGAGGAAGTATATATCTTTTATCATGATACAGGATGTAGAGCTGATCAGGGACTGACCAATTTATGTGGCCCTTATCAAGTTAGGGGGACTTTCTGACCAGATACCATTGGATGGCTACTTTAAAATTTTGCTGATTAGGGTATGACCCCTACAATGTCGCCTCATATGAAATCAATGGAGTCAGGTTATTATTACATTAAAATTTTATGTCTGGTATGTTGTAAAATTCATATTTATTGGTCATATTTACATTTTGCACATTTGTTTGTTTGTTTTGTTTGTGGTAGTTGGCATGATATTTAGCAGTTAATATTTGTACCCTGTTGTGGGAAACATTTTTAATTAGAACCGTAGCATCAAGTACCAATCACAGTTTTGCTTGGTATGGCTTTTTTAACCCTGTCCTCTTGCATGTAAATCTGGTGAGATTAAGGCAATAGATGGAAGAGGCTTTTTGATACTTATGTAAGACCAGTTTCCAAGATATCTTCTCTTCATCAGTTACAAAACTGAACTGTTAGAAAAAAATGCATTTGCCTATTTTTTACCTTGGGATTGCCACGTTGGTACATAAACATGTGCTATTGTTTATGTTTCAGTGGTGGCTGGACATGCCTATTCCTGCTAGACATGACCTTTGTTCCAAAAAATTTTTCTTTCAAAAAAAAAAAAAAAGAGTTTTCCTTGCAAGGAAACTCTCAAAGGTTGGTGTCTCTATGGGTCAACCAGTGCTTATCTTAGGCTTGTTAGAATTAGAACAACAGAATTATTGCTCCAATAGCCCTGAATAGGGACTCTGGAAATATATAGGAACATTTCCATAAGTGTTTAAGTATGCAGTCTCTTGAAATTAGCACTTTAGGTGTTGATTGAGCAGTACATAGCATTTGGAATTGAGCTCAGACAATAAAAATTTAGCATCACACTGGGCAAGGGAGCTCATTTTCCCATGATATTCAGGCCGAATGGCTCAATTGAGCATAATACAAGTCAAAAGCCACCTATATAAATGACCTTTGTATTTTCTCAAGTTCTGAAGGCACGTGAGAACTCACAACTTTAAAATGAAGATGTAGTTGCAATATGGCCCTGGTGCCAGCAGAGCATTATACCCATGGGTCTTTAGTTTGTGTGTGTGTGTTTTTGTTTTTGTTTTTTTTAGCTCAGCTGAGTTGTCAGTCAGCTTAGCTTATAGGATAGTCCTTCGTCCGTCCGTCTACAATTCGCATTTTCGACTTCTTCTCCAAACCGTCAGTCAGATTTACTATAAACGTGGTGGCAATGCACCTTGGGTGGGTCTGTACCAAGTTTGTTCAAATGGTCACGCTCAAATGACTTTGATTTTTTATGAATGTTTTTTTTTTGGGGGGGGGGAGGGGGCATATCTTAAAAAATCTTCTCCCAAACCGTTGACCCAATTGCTTTTATATGACACCGGAACACTCGTAGGGACTCCTAGTTCTTAGTTTGTTCACCAGATGGCTCTACATTTTTTTGTGTGTTTACTATTTGTGACTTCTTCTCCAGAACCATCACTCAGATTAAGCTGCAACTTGGTGGATATGTTCCTTGTGGAAGGGTCAAACAAAGTTGTTCACAAGGTTGCACGGCTGTGGATTCCTGATTTTTACAATTTTTGACTTCTTCTCCAGAACCATCTCTCAGATTAAGCTGCAACTTGGTGGATATGTTCCTTGTGGAAGGGTCAAACAAAGTTGTTCACAAGGTTGCACGGCTGTGGATTCCTGATTTTTAACGATTTTTTCAATTCGAGTAATTGTTGGTCATTGCAGTTTTCCTGTTGATTACAATGTAAGTCAGTGGACATTCTAATGTTAATTCACATTTTTGACTTCTCCAAAACCGTCATGCCGATTTACTTCAAGCTTGGTGGCAATGTACCTTGGGTGGGTTTTTACCAGGTTTGTTCAAATGGTCATGCTCCATTGGTTTTTTTCATTTTTAAAGAATTTATTTGTGCTTTTTTTAGATAAATTTTTTTTAAATCTTCTTTTCCACAACTGCTCACCCAATTGCTTTGATATTACATAAGAACACTCCTAGGGACGCATAGTTCTTAATTTATTCACCAGGTGGTGCTGCAATTTTTTTCAAATTTTTCGTGAACTTTTGTGTGTTTTCATTACTTGTGACTTCCTTTCTAGATCCGCTACTCAGATTTAAGTTGAAAATTAGTGGACATGTTCCTTGTGAAAGGGTCAAGCAAAGATGTGTATTAGGTGGCAGAGCTATGGATTTCTGATTTTTAACGATTTATTAATTCAGTTACTTAAGGGTAAATGCACCTTTCCTGTTGATCACTATGTTAGTCAATGGGCATTCTATTTCTAATGCTAATTGATAGTTTCGACTTCTTCTCAGAAACCAGATTGACTTTAAACTTGGTGGCAATGTGCCTTGGGTGGGTCTCTACCAAGTTTGTTCAAATGGTCATGCTCCGGTGATTTTTGGACTTTAAGCTCTGCTGACTTGTCAGTCAGCAGAGCTTATAGAATCCGTTTGCATCCATCGTCCATCTGTCATTAGACTTTTTATATTTTTGACTTCTTCTCAAAAACCACTACATAGAATGTTTTGATTTTGCACATGGATGATCCCCAGGTGGACCTCTACCAAGTTTGCGAAGGAGATGATGATGATGCAACAATTTTTCTATTTTTTATGAATTTTTTAATTTGTTTTTTGGAAAAAATTAAAATTTCTTCATCTTAAGAACTACGAAGCCAATTGCTTTGATATTGCACATAGGGTCATCTGGGGTCAACTAGTTCTTATTTTGGCCACCAGGTGGCACTGTGATTTTTTCTTATTTTTTCGTGAATTATTGCGTGTTAAGGCTTTTTTCAACTTCTTCTCCAGAACCGCTGAACAGAATTGCTTAAAATTTTATCAGAATATAGTTGGACATTAGACAATGAAAGTTTGCGAAAATAATATGGATATGTTAATTTAGGCAAAGTTATGGGCTATCAAACTTCGCAACTGTAAGGAAGTGCTGCAGCTGTTTATATATATATATATATATATATATGTATATATATATATATATATATATATATATATATATATATATATATATATATATATATATATATATATATATATATATATATATGGCAATACAGTGCATATATTACACTATTGTATTTTCCCTTTTGACTTCTTCTCAAAAACCGCTATACGGAATGTTTTAATTTTGCACATGGATGTTGCCCAGGTGAACCTCTATCAAGCTTGCGAAGGAGATGATGATGCAATTAATTTCTATTTTTAATGGATTTTTTAATTTATTTTTTGGAAAAAAAAAAATTCTTCATCTCAAGAACTACCTGGCCAATTGCTTTGATATTGCACATAGGGTCACCTGTGGTCAACTAGTTCTCATTTTGGCCACCATGTGGCGCTGCGATTTTCCCCTATTTTTTTTATGAATTTTTGTGTGTTAAGGCTATTTTCGACTTCTTTTCCAGAACAGCAAGATCGAATTGCATAAAATTTTATCCAAATATAGTTGGACATGAGACAATGAAAGTTTGCGAAAATAATGTGGATATGTTAATTTTTGACAAAGTTATGCGATGTCAGACTTTGTGACTGTAAGTGAGTGCTGCTACTGTACACCGGCAGCCATTGAAACAGCAAGGTATGTCAATTGATAATACATGTACTACCATCAGCAGAGCTTATAGAATCCGTTTGCGTCCCTCGTCCCTCTGTCCTTCCGTCCTTCCGCAAAATTTATTTTAAGGACAAACTTTGCTACCACTCTACATACATGTATATAGCTGTACAAATCTAGACTGCAGTCCATGTGTTCCAATACTGTAAAAGCAGATCCCAGACAGCAGAGCACAGGATCATCATGATCCTCTTGTTCTATTTTTAATGAATTTTTGAATTAATATATTTAAGAAAAAATAAAACTTCTTCATCTCAAGAACTACCTGGCCAATTGCTTTGATATTGCACATGGGGGTCACCTGGGTTCAACTAGTTCTCATTTTGGCCACCAGGTGGCGCTGCAATTTTTCCTATTTTTTTATGAATTTTTGCTAGTTAAGGCTTTTTTCAACTTCTTCTCCAGAACAGCATGATAGAATTGCTTAAAATTTTATCAAAATATAGTTGGACATGAGACAATGAAAGTTTGCGAAAATAATGTGGATATGTTAATTTTTGACAAAGTTATACGATGTCAGACTTTGTGACTGTAAGTGAGTGCTGCCACTGTACATCGGCAGCCATTGAAACAGCAAGGTATGTCAATCGATAATACATGTACTACCATGGACAAGTCAGGTCGCCCTATTCAATTTTGTTTCCTGAAGAAAGTCAACTATGACCTTTTCTACACTGTCAATTTGTATCTTTGATAAATGCTGAATCAAATGTACATATCACATGAAGGGATTTGCTATCGGAAACAGACAATTGAGCAAGCAGCTACATATATCTAGTTTCAATTCGGCTCCTTTTCGGTAAATGCACCTTTTATATTGATTACCATTTAAGTCAATGGGCATTTTAATGCTAATTTACATTTTCAACTTCTTCTCCAAAACTGTCCTCCAGATTTACTTCAAACTTAATGGGGATATACCTTGGGTGAGTGTGTACCAAATTTGTTCCAGTGGTCATGTTCCAATGAATTTTGGATTTTTTATTTTTTTTTTCAAAAATCTTCACAAAAGTTTTAATAGGAAAGTTTAACATGGGAATTTCTTGTAATGGTTATAACTTAAATAATTTTGCCAGATTTGTGCTAAACTTGTTGGGGATGTGCATTTGGTGAATCTCTACCAAGTTTGTTCAAATGGTCATGCTCCAGTGATTTTTGAATTTTTCATGAATTTTTTTGTTCTTTTTGGGGGCAAATCTTAAAAATCTTCTTCTCCCAAACCGCCCATCCAATTGCTTTGATATCCCACAGGGACACTCCCTGGGACTCGTAGTTCTTAATTTGTTCACCAGGTGGCGCGATTTTTTCCTATTTTTTTATGATTTTTTTTTGGTGTTTTTGCTATTTTTGACTTCTTCTCCAGAACTGTCACTCAGATTAAGCTGAAAGGTGGTGGATATGTTCCTTGTAGAAGGGTCAAACAGAGTTGTTCACTAGGTGGCACTGCTGTGGAGTCCTGATTTTTAACAATTTTTTCAATTTAGGCGTTTGTCGGTCAATGCAGCTTTCCTGTTGATTACTATGGAAGTCAAAGGACATTCTAATGCAAATTCACATTTTTGACTTCTTCTCCAAAACCGTCATCCAGATTGATTTCAAACTTGGTGGGGATATGCCTTGATGGGTCTCTACCAAGTTGGTTCAAATGGTCATGCTCCATTGATTTTATGTTTTTATGAATTTTTTTGTTCTTTTTTTGGGCAAATCTTAAACTATCTTCTCCGAAACCACTCACCCAGTTGCTTTGATATCTCGCGGGGACACTCCCGGGGAATGTTAGTTCAGAATTTGTTCACCAGGGGGTGCTGCAAATTTTTTCCAATTTTTTATGATTTTTTGTGTGTTTTTGTTATTTTCGACTTCTTTTCCAGAACCGTCACTCGGATAAAGCTATAACTTGGTGGATATGTTCCTTGTAGAAGGGTCCCACAAAGTCCCTCAAAAGGTTGACTTGGTTCATATTTTCATTCATTTTTTGAAAAAGTACAAAATAAAACAAATTTATACGAAACTTAAATATGGAGATTTCTTGTAGGGAAAACAACTTAGATATTTTTTGCTATATTTATGTCACACTTTGTAGAATTGTACCCTTGTTAGGTCTCTAGATATGTTATTCAAATGTTCACACTGCATTGATTTTTGCATAAATTTTGGGATAATTTTTTTAAAATAAGCAGATGCATGTCAGCTGAGCACAGGATCATCATGATCTTCTTGTTAATGAATTTTTATTTTTTTTGGTGACAAATCTTAAAAAAAGCATCTCTGAAACCCCTCACCCAATTGCTTTGATATTACACACAAACACTCCTAGGGACTCTTAGTTCTTAGTTTGTTCACCAGGTGGCACTACATTTTTTTTTTCTAATTTTTTATGTGTTATGGCTATTTTCGACTATTTCTCTAGAACTGTCACTCAGATTAAGCGTAAACTTGGTGGATATGTTCCTTGTGAAAGGGTCAAACAAAGGTGTTCACTAGGTGGCACTGCTGCGAATTTCTGATTTCTAATGATTTTTTTTTTTTTTTAATTTGGGTACTTATCAGTAAATGCATCTTTTCTATTGCTCACTATGCAAGGCAATAGGAATTCTGATGCTAATTCACATTTTGGGCTTCTGAAGAAACTGTCAGTCAGATTGACTTAAACATGGTGGTAATGTACCTTGGGTAGGTCTCTACCAAGTTTGTTTGAATGGTCATGCTCCAGGGGGTTTTGAATTTTTTTTTTTATTTTATTTTTCTTGTGAAAATCTTTTAAAAAGTTTTAACAAGTTTTGCCTTGTTTTAGTCATGTTTTAACAGGAAAGTTTAACAAGGGAATGTCTTGTTATGGTTATAACTTAAATATTTTTCCCCATATTTTTTTCAAACTTGGTAGGAATGTACTTTTTATAAATACATGTATCTACCTATTTTTGTGCAAATGGTCATGCTCCAGTGATTTTTGGACCTGGACCTCATTTCCAAGGTCACAGGACAACTGACATAAATTTACTGTTCATTTGTTTGAGTTAGGACCGTGATGTTGCACATGATAATGTTTCGCTATGAAAATCATGCTTAGACAGTACATGAGTGACCTTTGACCTCATTTGTGGGATCACAGTGCAACAAACATGAAGTTTACTCTTCACTCTAACCTTTGACCTCATTTGTGGGATCACAGTGCAACAAACATGAAGTTTACTCTTCACTATAACTTGAGAACTACTCGAACTGGGACCTTGATGTTGCACATGTTAGTGTTCTTGTATAAATGTCAGACTTACTCAGTACATGGGTGACCTTTTTCCTATCCCAAGTTCACAGAGCCACAAGTGTGATGAATTTCTAGGTCAGCTGAGCATAGGCTGTTCACACAGCCCTCTTGTTTGTTTGGTTTATTATTATTTTTATTTTATTTATTTATTTATTATTTTATTTTTTTTTTTTGAAGGGGGGAGTCACTTTGCAGAAGGATAGGCCATCTTTACATTCCAACACATCAGGCAGGCCCATCATGAGCTAATTTATTATGTACACGTACAATGTATTTCATGTGTACAGGTTCATTAACACAAAGTGCTGTAAAGGGTGAGGATGTTGCCCTCTTATGCTGCCAAAGAGCACTAAACACTAAAGTAGCATGGAGCACGCATATTGGCTTGGTGAATTTTTGTAAGACTGAGTGAAGTATGAAGTTATATATTACCATATGAGAGGCAATTGTTGCTTATATATTTATACACAAAATCTACAAAATGATATACATGTACCACTAAATGTGTGCGTGCATATATGTATATATATATGTGCATGTATATATACATATATGTATATATATGTGTATATGTGTGTGTGTGTGTGTGTGTGTGTGTGTGTGTGTGTGTGTGTGTGTGTGTATATATATATATATATGGAGTATTGTCCTCTGCTGGCAAAGGTGGCATGAGGGGATATAAAGTAAGTGACTCACTGTGAGGATAGGGGCAGTCAGTCCATGTGTCGATCCATCTGTGCAGCTGTCTGGCCAGCAGCATATCTCAAGAATCCACTAAGATTAGATCAATGAACTTTATGCCAGAGTTGCATCATAAGTAACAAAATCTGCTACGTTGTTGTCATTTAAAAGGAACTGTACAAGATACATTATTTCATTACGTGATAATGAGTAAATGCACTGTCATTGTATCTTAAATACTCTTAAAGCCCATATTTTATTGTATAACAAAATGTACCACATGTATTGTACTGTATTTGTCTTTTAGAGGGCCTCAGGGAAGATTAGTATTCTGCTATACTTACTGAGTTACCCTCTATAAATAAAGCTCTCTCTCTCTCTCTCTCTCTCTCTCTCTCTCTCTCTCTCTCTCTCTCTCTCTCTCTCTCTCTCTCTCTCTCTCTCTCTCTCTCTCTCTCTCTCTCTCTCTCTCTCTCTCTCTCTCTCTCTCTCTCTCTCTCTCTCTCTCTCTCTCTCTCTCTATATATATATACCAAGGGCATATATATATACCAAGGGCATGGGAGCTGTATATTATTTTGGACTCTGACTTATTTTCAAGGTCACATGGCCAAAGAACATGTTAATTTTGGGGGCATTTTGATTCATGTATCTGGTGCCATTGAAAGTTTGCCTTTGATCTTTTCAACGAAGAACCAATGTAGGAGGATGAGTTATTTTGGATGACCTTGACGTATTGTTGTTAGAATTATATGTACCAATAGATTTGGTCTGCATCAATGGATAACAAAACCAATGCACACTAGATTACATGTTCACAACATCATGCTGCAGCTGCATTTGTGATGATGTTTTCCTGTTATCATATATACAGACCATTTCATCACTTGTGTCACTTTACATTAAACAGCAAGTATGTACTCCAGCAAAAGTGTTTGTGCATAATACAGTGAAACCTCATTATACTGATGCTCAGATATCACATTGTTATCAGAATAATTAAATTTTCTTTTTTTTTCTTCATTTACATTTTTTTTTCTAAAATAAAAGTTTTAAGTTATGAAACTTGGACATGTGATCAGGTTAGTGACCAAGACATGTCAGAACTTCATTACATTATGATTTTAATTTATAATCCTAGTTTTGAAAAAATTGCACTTTTTGAGCCAATTTTATGAACATTTTTTCAGATAATGGTTATGATACTTTGATTATCATCAGTAATTAAATCAACAGAAAGATATTTAAATCACTGCTGGTATATTTATCATAGCTAAATTTAGAGATAAAATATTGAAAGGAAACATATCAGCTCATTCCAGAATAGTTTTTTCTTTTCTTTTTCTTTCTTTTTTTAAATAAATGGAGTTGACAGTGGTAAATAATGCTTGTAGTAAAGAGTTATTAAAATATGAACAAAGTTAAAACATTAGATATAAAAAAGTAAGAAAATATGTGTATATTGCATTATGTTCACCTTGACAACAGCAAAATACTGTGTATGTGTACTAAACCATTAAACAGGCCTGTCAACGGGTAGGCCTAATATCTATTGAGAATCTGAAATTCTTAGTGAGTAAAAAGGACCAAAATCCTGTAAATTGTACAGACCCTTTCATGTAACCAACTGTGCATGCAGGAAGGAAAAAAAGAACCTTTTCTGGGCTAGTGCTAGGAATTTTTACCCCTTAGCCAATTTGGCTAAAACTAAAAATTTCTTTTATCCAAATCGAATCTTCTTTAGCCAAATTTTAGTCCAATAAATCTGACACATATAAAGTCAAAATGCACCCCCCAGCCCACCCACCTAAAAGACCTTGAAAATATTTTGTCAAACACACAACCATCCATTGGGACTGTGTTGGGGCACAAATGGGGAATTTGTCGCTTTCCTGAGGTGGAACTGAGCAAAAACTGAAAAATGATTTAAAAAAGAAAAAAACTGTCCCAACATGGTTAGGTATGCAAAGCATACAAAATTTTTTTGGTCTCACATACATGTTTTTACATGCTTGATCACCAAAAATGTTCTGAAGCAACAGTAGATTCTCTAATGATGCCATTTTGGGAGACCAACTTTCATAAACAGGAACTTTCATTTGTGCGTCAAAACTGCCAACAGGCTTCTTTCTCTGTGCTCTTCTGAATGGCATTCTATTGTGGTCACCTGACTACTACAGTTTTACCACAAAAAGCAATCCCTAGCAAACATGATTGGCCACCTCCATCAAGTAAGCCACTACCTTAATTAAGCTGCCACATATGGACAGGGTGAAATTATTGGCTGTGCAACAATACAAGGGGGTGTCAGACTGAAGTCAGTATCATATGGGAACAATGCTTTAGGGATGTGAGAAATGATTATCCCGGCTGTCTACATGTGGATTTGCTGCTAAAAGGTGGAAAAGATATCAAATGAGTGCTCAATGCAACTGTTGTGGGAAAGGGTTAATAAGCAGTGTCTGAATGTGGTCCAGTTGTGATTTAAAGTCAGTTTGCTTTGTTCTCTATTTGCAGGGATTCCCTCAGGAAAGAGGAGCCCAGTACGAAGGAACTGTGCGAAGAAGTCCACCACAAAACCACCACGCAATGGTTTAGCTTCACATACTCATGCAGAGGACAGCCCAGAGAAGTCCAGGCTGCTGCAGGGTATCAATGGACAGAGTAAAATCATTCTGGCAGATGCCCTGCAGAATGAAAGCAGCAATTCCACTGGCTGTCAGGATAAACAGGCGCCAGTAGATTCCAACTTAGAGGCTGGTACTCCACAAAAGCGGCCAGGAGAAAAGCTGACAGCACGAAAATCTACGAACCCAGCAAAGCTAGCACGTCTGCAGATTCATGACATTGAAAGAAGGCAGGTGGAAATGATACGGGCTATTACAGAGAGACAAAGTCCAGTTGTTCCAAGTGATGAAGAAATAGTGAATGGTGATGGTGAGTGTTCGTCACCAGTGGCACATCAGAGTAGTGACCCAGAAGAAGGCAGCAAAGATGATGAAACAGGAGCAGACTCTCCTGGGGAACCTAGTGTTCCTGTCAAGTCACAAATAGACACACAGGAAGAAAATTCCAATATTTCCTTGAGTAATGAAGATAATGTAAACTGTATCAGTGATTGTGATACAGGTCTCCCTGTGGATTCATCAGACGGTACAGTGGCGAACTTAGCGGCAGATTGTGGCAGTGCCAAAAATCCTTATTCAATCACCGCCAGAGTCAAAGACTCCTTTAAGGGCCTTTTAAAAGCTGCAGTCACGAAAGTAACACCAAAAAGTAATACCTCAGCTGACTCAAGTCTTGTTGCCTCAGCAAATAGTTCTCGGTCTTGTTCGCCAAAACCTCCCCTCAATGATATTGATACATCAGATAAATCTAAGGTATCGTTGCTGTCTGACAAAGAAAGTTTAATTGACAAACTGAGCAGCATATCAAATGAAGAGGCAGAAGTGTCTAAAGCTGACAACCTGGAAGACAAGACTGATAATTCAGCCTCATTAGAAGACAATGAAGACCAAAGTGAACAGCAGGGTGACAAAGTGTTGTCAGGTCAGTGTACTTGGTACAACTTAGATCAGGTATTAGCCTTTCTGACTTGTCTGTCAGCTGAACTATTGGCATCATATTTTGTCTGCCATGCATTTAGAATTCACATTTTTCTTCATTCTTCTTGAAAAGTGTTGGCTAGATCCTCTTGAAACATAAATGAGATGTGTCTTGGGCAGGCTAGCCTTGTACAAGTCGTTCCTTCAGGTTTTTTGTCTGTGCCAAAGTCATAACAAATGTGATCATGTAATATGCGTGTGCTGCAGGGGCAGAGTTTGTAGGGCAAGGAGATGGTTTGCTGTAGGGAAGGCATTTTTTCTTGTTGTAAAGTACATGCAGCGCCATCTGATGAGGGAGAAATTATCGCCTTCCCAAAATAACACTACAATGGGTTATTCCCTCATTGTGACACAATTCATGGCTGCTTTCATGCAGGCAGTGGATCTGATGTACAGTGTACAGTGAGATTCCCCTTGTCTCAGTTTTTCAATGATTGCAGCACCATCAAGCAGTTAACTCTCAACAATTGGAACCAAGACCTTCCCTCCAGCCATCCTGACCAGTTGTCTGTGTGCCATACAATCTTTGTGCCTGTGGCACATCCATATCACATGATCACATTCAATTTTTACAGCAATTTTGAGCTGAGGGAAGGACTTCTCCAAGGTTATGGGCAGACCTCCACCAAGATATAAGGGTGTTAATTCATCAATTCATATTGCATATGATAATGATCCTTAATGATGCTTAAAGATGTAGGGCTACAAATTAATGTCAAGATTTTTTAATTTAAATAATGATGGCCCCGAGTTTGGGCAATATTGGGGACATAAAGTTTACCTTAACCCTTTTCCCCTTAAACCGGCCAAAACCGGCTGGTGGTCAAATGTCCTCTGCTTCAGTGTTTTCAACTAATTTCAACAGTAATGAAGAACAATTTTGACTGAGAATTGTACAGGAACCCTGTTAAGATCACATGCTCCTGGTCAACAACTTTCCTTGGCATGAGTTGGGTTACTGCCCAACTCATGCCAAGGAAAGTTGTTGACTCAAGTGTCAATTCAAGGGGGAAAGGGTTAAGGGGGTGGCAGTAAAACTCAGTAGCTTCAGTGAGGAATACCAAGCAACTCACTTAAAGAGCTTGTAGTGCTCTTAATTTTTAAAAAATCCACAACAAACAAAATATATTTGGAATTGTTATGGTTTTTAGAATATAATTAAATCTGAATAAGATAATTTTTTCTCTCCAGTGTTAGCTATTGGCGAGACTAAGCACTCACTTTCCAGATGTCCAGCCATCTGTCTGTCAAAAAAAAAAAAAAAAAAAATTGGGAGTGATATTATTTCACTCACTAATTATACTTGGATGGATGATTTATAGTGATCATAACTAGAAATATGTGCCTTGACTGTCACTCTTCATTGTGCTATGCTTGACTAAGCATTGAAGAAAAACTTTGCGGTGGAATTTTCTTAAAGTGTACTAGGTAGGGCTTTGACACTGGGTAATATGGTTCATAGCAATCATCACTAGAGATGTGGTAATTTTTGTGAATTATATGTGATTTCTAAAGGTCAGTGGTCATTTGGCCATTTGAAATATTTATCTAGCCATAATGTGGGCAATTTTCATCCAATTTTTAATTGTGTTGGGCTCAAATTGTAACCTCTTTGTAATTTCTGGTGGTTTCGTTAGTTTTCGGTGCACCAAAGTTTTCATGGTACATGTACTGAATTTGTGCCCAATCGTTGTGATATGAGAAAAAATTTCTAATCAAAACAGCATTGAAAACTATCAGATCATTATGCTTACAAACTACTCAATTTTAAATAAATTAAGATGTAAACACACCTAGCAGTCAGGCTTTGACTAAAATTGCTCAGCATACCACAAAAACTGACGTGCCAGGAAAACTGGCTTCAGGAGCATACAGATAGTGACCTCAAGGTCAAAGTTATTCGGCAATCTTAAAGTGTTCATCTAGTCAGAATTTGGGCAAGTTTTAGGAAATTTAGCTACAAGGTATGTCTGTGCAATTTGCATGTTACCTTTGAAGATCAAGGTCATTTTGCCATCTTAAATATTCATCTAGTCAGTATTCAGGTATTTTCATCCAGTTTTAATTATGTTGGGCTCAAATTGTAGGAATTGTAACAATGTACATTTTGCTGTCTATATGTGACCTCTAAAGGGTAAAGGTCAAGGTCATTTGGCCATCTGAAATATTCATGTAGCTGAATCTGCCCAGTTTTGATCCAATTTTAATCATGTTGGGCTCAAATTTTAGGAACTGTTCAATGCACATCTTTGTAATTTACATGTGACCTCTCAAGGTCAAAGTCATTTGGCCATCTGATATGTTCATGTACAGTCAGAATTCAGGCAATTTTCATCTGATTTTAATCGTGTTGGGCTCAAATTGTAGGCAACTGACAAATTTTCACTGCAAAGTACTACATTAGGATGATAAACACCTTTTTTGTAAGTAAACTATGTGTTTATGTGTCTACTTGCTGGCTACTGGATGTCTAGAGTGGTTTCTGTCCAGGGAAAAACAGGATAGACATTCAAATATAGCTGGAGCTCCTGACATTTTCCTGATCATTATGCCTAATCTCACTCAGATCTGCCCAATTATAGGGCAGCTGTTGCTTTAAAATGTTCTTGATTTGTACCCAACAGCCATATGGGCAAAGGGTCATTGTCGTTACCTTAACCATCCTTCTGTCATTTTTGTGGGTGAAGTGCAAAACATGGCATTACCACTATAACTCTTAACTCTTTCAGTGCCAAATTTTGGACTGAGTCAACAGCTTTTCTCGCCGCGCATTGTACCTGGAATATTTTCTCTGGAACTATAGGCATGCTGGTACTTAAATGAAAGGTCTTTGAAATTTTGAGGAATACAAATCTGAGATCCTAATAATAATTCAGACTAGTTTCACTTTAGTAGATCGACTTTAGATGTGATTGGCACTGAAAGAGTTAACAGAGTCAAGTGAAGTTTGCCAGATTTTTAGCTGTGTAGACAGACTTGGTATCATTGTGAAAGTGATGTAGGCACTCAACTGGTGGGGTATAACAATCAGTCTATCTACAGAGGCAAACCAAATTTGCACCACCCAGGTGCTTCTTAAGAGGCTTCAGAAACCTCTTTGAAAGTGGATGACTTTGACCTATTTTTATGCCCCCCTTCGAAGAAGGTGGGGCATATAGCGTTGCACATGTCGGTCGGTAGACTGTGGTTTCAGCACAATAACTCAAGAAGTTTTTGAGCTAGGACTTTGGTACTGTATAGGTGTATTATTTAGAGTCAAAAGCTAGGCGATGCTTGAAGATGGGTGACCATGACCTAATTTCCAAGGTCACAGTGGTACCTGAGTTAACTTTGGTTTCCGCACAATAACTGAAGAAGTTTTTAAGCTAGGACTTTTATATTGCACAGGATCATAGTCCATATTTGGGGCTAGGCGAAGTTCGAAGATGTATGACCTTGACCTCATTTTAAAGGTCACAGATCCACTTTACTGAATATGGTTTCATGCTTTCTGCATGATAACTTATACCTTGGAGCTAGAACTTTTATATTGCACAGCTTTATGGTTCTCTGTAAGGGCTAGGTTTATTTTAAAGATGGGTGACCTTGACCCAGTTTTCAGGGTCACAGAGAGATTGTAGTTAGACTGTGGTTTCCGCACAATAACTGAAGAAGTTTTTGAGCTAGGACTTTGATACTGTATAGATGTATCATTCCAATCAAAAGCTAGGTGAAGTTTGAAGATGGGTGACGTTGACCTAATTTCCAAGGTCACAGTGGTACCTGAGTTAACTTTGGTTTCCACACAATAACTGAAGAGGTTTTTAAGCTAGGACTTTTATATTGCACAGGATAATAGTCCATATTTGGGGCTAGGCGAAGTACGAAGATGGATGACCTTGACCTCATTTAAAGGTCACAGAGCCACTTTACTGAATATGGGTTGGTTCCTGAGTTATGTCTCCCGGTGGAAGCCGGGGGACATATTGTTTTAGTGCCCGTTTCTTCCGCTTCTTCTTCTTGTTGTTGTTGTTGTTCAGGTTCTTCAACACTTGGTTTCCGTGCGATAAGTCTTGAAGGACTCTACAGAATTTGATGAAATTTGGTAGGATTGTGTATCTAGGCAAGACCTAGGTTGGGATTGTATTTGGATGACCTTGACCTAATTTTCAAGGTCACAGGGTCACTTATGTGAAATTGGTTTCCGTTCGATAAGTCTTGAAGAGCGTGATGGAATTTGATGAAACTTGGTAGGGTAATGTACCTTGGCAAGACCTAGGTTGGGATTGTATTTGGATGACCTTGAGCGAATTCTCAAGGTCATAGGGTCACTTATGTGAAATTGGTTTCCGTTCGATGTCATGAAGAACAGGATGGAATTTGATGAAACTTGGTAGGATTATGTATCTAGGCAAGATCTAGGTTGAGATTGTATTTGGATGACCTTGAGGGAATTCTCAAGGTCACAGGGTCACTTATGTGAAATTGGTTTCCGTTCGATAAGTCTTGAAGAACTTGATGGCATTTGATGAAACTTGGTAGGATTATGTACCTTGGCAAGACCTAGGTTGGGATTTTATTTGGATGACCTTGCGCGAATTTTCAAGGTCACAGGGTCACTTATGTGAAATTGGTTTCCGTGCGATAAGTCTTGAAGAACTTGATGGAATTTGATGAAACTTGGTAGGATTATGTATCTAGGCAAGATCTAGGTTGGGATTGTATTTGGGTGACCTTGACCTAATTTTCAAGGTCACAGGGTCACATGTGAAATTGGTTTCTCTGCAATAAGTCTTGAAGAACTTGATGGAATTTGATGAAACTTGGTAGGATTATGTATCTTGGCAAGACCTAGATTGGGATTGTATTTGGGTGACCTTGACCTAATTTTCAAGGTCACAGGGTCACATGTGAAATTGGTTTCCGTTCGATAAGTCTTGAAGAACTTCATGGAATCTGATGAAACTTGGTAGGATTATGTAACTTGGCAAGACCTAGGTTGGGATTGTATTTGGATGACTTTGAGCGAATTCTCAAGGTCACAGGGTCACTTATGTGAAATTGGTTTACATTCATTAAGTCTTGAAAAACTTGATGGAATTTGATGAAACTTGGTAGGATTATGTATCTAGGCAAGACCTAGGTTGGGATTGTATTTGGATGCCCTTTAGTGAATTCTCAGGGTCACAGGGTCACTTATGTGAAATTGGTTTCCGTTCGATGTCATGAAGAACAGGATGGAATTTGATGAAACTTGGTAGGTTTATGTATCAAGGTAAGACCAATGTTGGGATTGTATTTGGATGACCTTGACCTAATTTTCAAGGTCACAGGGTCATTTATGTGAAATTGGTTTCTTTGCAATAAGTGTTGAAGAACTTGATGAAAATTGCTAGAGTAATGTATCTAGGTGAGAGCTTAAATAGGATTGTAATTTTCAAGCAAACTTGGTCATTTGTAATTTGTTATCACCTGTAGCTTATTCAGAGACGTAAGTGTTCCACCGGGAGACATTTGATTTTCTGTTGGAAAATCAGTCTGTTCTAGTTAACTTTGGTTTCCACATGATAAGTGAAGAGGTTTTTAAACTAGGACTTTTATATTCCACTGGATAATTGTCCGTATTCAGGTCTAGGTCAGGTTTGAAGATGGGTGACCTTGACCTAATTTCAAAGGTCACAGAGCCATTTGGTTGAATACTCTTTCTGCATGATATCTTGCAGTTTAGAGGTAGCACTTTTATATTGCAGAGCTTTATGGTTGCCTATAAGGGCTAGTTTGAGTTTGTAGATGGGTGACCTTGACCCAGTTTTGAGGGTCACACACAGACAGTAGACTTTTTTTTTTGCACAATAACTGAAGAAGGTCAAGTGAAAATGAGTGACCTTGCCATAATTTCCAAGGTCATAAAGCCACTTTGCTGAATATGGTTTCTAAATGATGACTAATTTTTCAGCTATAACTTTTATATTGTCCAGGTTTTTAGTCATTTTTAAGGGCTTGGGTAAAGTATAAAGATATGTGACATTGATGTATGATCAACCTTCACTAATTTTGTAAGGTCACAAGTGCCCCATCTACCACTATCAATAGGGTAGCGAGGGCAAGGGTAATGAGGGAGGGGGGCATCTATGTTTTACAAACATATCTTGTTTGACCTACTTTGAAAGTCATATAAGTTGCATACTCTAGTGTAAAATGATGTTCATGACCAAGATTCAAAACCAAACTCAACAAATTTGTACCAGCTATGCATTTTACAAAATGTCAGAAGTCTGTTGAAAGGGGATGACCTTGACCTGTTTTTGATCTACATGTACTTTTGACTTAACAAATCTGATTTCCCTTGTATGCCATGGATATGGTTGATCATAGGTACCAGCTTATTATTGAACTTGAATAGCAAAGTACCTATGTGCTTTCTTGGGTGAACTTTAATTTATGCTTGAGTGTCCTTTTAAGGTCAAACTTAGGTCACTAAACATATGGAACAATGTTGGCCAAAGGACATTAAGTGCTTTGCATAATGTTTAACTTTTATATTTAATCATGCCCTCTACCTTGTGATACTTGATTACACTTCAACAGTATTTCCTCTGATATTTGTTAGTTTTTGTTTCCCCTTTAAACAATAAGTATGCATGCATTTATCTCACATGTATGCTTGATACTGGTATGTCAAGCTGTGATTTGTATAATTGTTATGTACTTTGTTGGCCATTTTGTTAAAAAAAAGTAGTATATTTGGAATAAATAGAATGAGATACATTTCAATACATTCAGCATCTGTACTAAATATCAATATAATATTTGGTCTTACAATTACATTGAGCACTGACAAATACTGGCCAGACATTCATGCCCCCCTGGGCATGGCTGTGATCTTTGAAATATACATGTGTTCATATCTGGTGATAAACAGAGTATTCTCCCACAAGCATATTTCATCAGAAGTACAGAGTTTTGACAGCTTTTCAAAAAAAAAAAATCTGGTCAGTCTCAAACTCCTTGAATGTGAAGTTCAAGATAAGGGCACCTTTTTACATTTTTATAAAATATCATCAACATCAATTTTACAGTACTTTTCAGTAAAATAAAATGGCAGACTTGATTTTTAGCTCAGCTGACTTGTCAGGAACTGAGCTTATTTTATAAATGGTCCTTTGTCCATCATCA
>OZ026613.1:68989469-69193469 GCA_964020975.1 Hermodice carunculata
TCAAAATTTAAGTACATGAAAAATCTTGCATTTTATACAATGCATAGCATACCAGCACATTAGGAAATGGGTACATGGCCAGAAATGAAGTACCTGAGGGCTAAGTGGAATTTGCACTTGATAAATGGCCTTGATTCAATTTCCAAGAACTTAGTGCCACTTTAATGAATTTTACTCTGCATCTGATAACTTGAGATTTTGCACATGCATGTAATATCTTCTGTAAGAGCTGGATGGATTGAGAAGGTAAAATGATGACCTTGACAAAATTCCCTATATCACAATGCTGTTTATATATCACTAGTCTTGATAACTGTAAAACTCTTTGAGCTAGGACTTTGATACTGTACATTGTGATATTGCTCCATAATGGCCAAGGTTATCAGGCTACTTCAGCCTGTTCATCATTGGTCAGCTGAGCACAGGTCTGTCACAGCCATCTTGTTTCCCTAGTTCTCATTTGTGTGTGTGTGTGTGTGTGTGTGTGTGTGTGTTAATGTCTTTACTCATTTGTCAGCATCTTCTCCTGAAGGTCTTAAAAGAATTTTATCAATTGTGTCGCTATCTGCCAAGGATAGATCAGGTTTTCTCAATAATTTTCACATTAGTCATCAGAGCAGGTACGTCACGGTACTCTAGTTGTAAGATGTGGCCACCCACCTGCATATGTTGTCTCAGCAAAGACTGTATAACAAAATTAGAGTGTGTAGGTGTATAAAACCACAATGCAACACGTGGGTGTTATGTGTTGCACACTTTTGCTGTTGTGCCTGTACAGACATGTCAGATGGAGCTGTCTGCTCTCTAGTGAAGGAGGAGAGAGACTCAACATGTTCCACGTATGAACAGACATGGACAGACCACCTTTAGGGGCTCTTTCCATTCATCCCCCTGATTTTCAAATTTGGATTCAGAGGTTGGAAGACTTTATGGTAAATAGTTTCCTTGTGTTTAGTTCACAGCATCGGGGCAAGAACAAGGTAATATTGATCGGATGATACAATCTTACATGGAGAAAATGCTAAGTTCTGATTGATTATGTCTCTGCGTTTGTGGTTTTTCACAAGAACAGGTCCAGAAGGTTGCTGACATTGTGTCAGTGTAGGTTTAGAATACAGTATTGTCATTGTCTTTTGACAACGACAGGATCATATGTGGCTGTTATCACTGTCAACATCTGAAATTTTAACTGGCATTTGTTTTGCAAACTTGTTGGCACCAGTATGTGTACATGCCTGTTTCTTGTTTTTTTTTTTTTTTTTCAACTCAGCTTTGTTTTGCTAAGATCTCTGTGAGTATGGTGAGTTGTTTTGGCCAGAGCACCCTGTCAGTTCCATTGTGTTGATACTGACCAGATGTTAAGTCTGAATGTGGCTCATGTTGGATTTAAAGTGTCTGATTGATTTTGGATGTAATTTAAAGTAGCCTGTCCAAAGTGAAGTCTCAAAAATGTTGATATTGCTTGGCCTGCCTTCATCTAGTAAATGGTATGCAAGAGCGTCAACTGTTTCAAAATTTTAATATTTTAAAACACATTTTTATGATGTGTAATATTATTCTTTATTTTTTCTGGTTTTTGACATATTCATGGTGAATGTGAAAAGTTCATGTTTCATCACAGCCTTTTTGATTTGCCATTTAGTCTTGCAAAAAATTATGACACGCATGAGGCTTCCCCTTTCCCCTCCCCATGTCATGTGATATTTGTCAACGTTTTACTGTTACTGGGAAAAGCTTTGGGGTGTGCGTATATACATCCTTAAGCCAGGCAGCAGTGTTTTTACCTCAGCTGACCTGTCAATGAACTGAGGTTACAGGATGGTCGATAATTCATCTGTCCATCCATCCATTCACAGTTTGTAATGACATTTCAAAGACTGTCTTCAGAATCCTTATTATTGTATGCGCTAAGCAGCATGTGTACTTAAAGGTGTCCATCAATAAGCTGCACGTACAGTGAAGGCTGTGACACCGCCTGTTCTGTATTATTCTTCAAGTGAAAAAAACCTGAGGAATTTGTTAAAAAGATAATCATGAGGTAAAAAGATTATTTCAGGCAAGTGTAGTTTGAGCAGTTAGAGTACATAGTTAAGGTCTACACATGTAGTTGTGATCCAGCGTAACCCTTTTATTGCCGATGTCTAAGTGCTGAAAGAGTCACTGGGCTGACTATATAACACTCAACTGGCAGCACTTTGGACAAGATAGGATGAAGAGGCTGAAATGTATACTGTGGTGCATCCTTCATATTGAAGACAAAGGGATGCTATCTCAGCCATCTAAAGGTTGAAATATTTTAAATGTGGATAAAATAATAAAAAAGAATACGTATAAATTTTGGAGAAGTATTTCCTATGTGGAGCACATATTTCCAATGACCTTAACTGGCAAAAGGACCATGTAATTACAAGGAATCTTCTTTGTGAAGCAAAACTACTTCATCATGTACAGCCTGTGGTGCACTTTAAAGACTTTCTGTTCTGTTTAACCCTTTGCCACTAACTTAACCCAAAAGTTCCCAGATGTAAATAACCATCTGCTTAATAATGGTCTCTGTTAGATTTTGTTGTAACAGAAGACATTTTTGCATGCAGTGAGAACTATGGTATTGTGTTACAGGTACAGGCTGCAGCACTACAGAAACAGCAGCAACAGACACAAGCCACTGCAGGGAGAGTAGTAGCCAAACCCCCTCCACGCAGTCCAGTCGTGACCAGCACACCCACCACTCAGGGCGGACTCATCCTCTTGAGTCCTGCAGTCACTTCCACGCCAAGCTCTGGAACCACCGTCAGTGCTACAGGAACAGCAACACAAGCAGGTGTCAGAAATGTACAGGTAAATCACTGACTGACTTCTATCAAGTCTTGTGGTAGGAGGAAAGTCAGCGAAAGAGATTCACAGTTAAAGGGTGCATACTTGATAAACAGGTTACTCATAAAAAGAACAAAAATAAAGGAAGATTTCATTATAGGGTTTTCCCCAGATAATCCTAGCAGCCTAGTGGGGTTTCCGTATTTAACCTAATTTGAGCAAATTTCAAGAATTACAGCCGTATCCTCCTATACTTTATAATGGGAAGCGCAAGTCACAG
The DNA here is from genome assembly GCA_964020975.1 of Hermodice carunculata. NCBI lineage: Eukaryota > Metazoa > Annelida > Polychaeta > Eunicida > Amphinomidae > Hermodice > Hermodice carunculata. The sequence continues at coordinate 68,992,564 of OZ026613.1, forward strand.
CCCTACAATTTGTAGGGCTCTGGGGAGAACCCTGCATTATATCGCAGTGTTGTTTCATAGAATATACTTCATTTCGGTGTGATCTTAAAGGAACAGTGACCTTATATTGTATGTGGCAAACTTCTAAGAAAAATGCAGGGCACCGTTATGAAACAGTACCATGGTCTTCAATTTAGAATTGGTCAAGTCTAATTCTGAAATTGGGAAATTCTAAGCAAATTTCTGTAAATTAACATAGTTTTATTGATACTTCTGACCTGAATGTTGGTCTGACCAATCAAACCAATCGGACCCCTAGGATAAAGCCCTGTCACATGTATGCTATACTATATTGTCCCTTTGAAACGAAATGTCAAATTAAACTGCCAGTCATGAATATGACTCCTGTTTTGTAGAGCTAAGGTGTGCAGTAGAGCAAAACTGTATCATGTATCTGTCGTAATAATGTAAATAGCCACTACAGTGGTACCCCTTTGTAAGGCCAACCCAAGTGCTCAGGAAATGTGGCCTCTCTTGTGTGGGGAAATAGAATGAAAATACTATTCTTGCTACCCAGAGATGTGGTCTTTGTGGAGGGATGGCTTCTTGTTTGGGGGGTCTTATAAGAGGGGGATCACTGTATTTTGACGGTGGATGTCACAACTGACTGAAGGTGTCTTGTTCCCTGCAGTACGTGGCAAGCAGCAACATTCAGGGTCTGGTGCCTCAGGCAGGAGTTGCTACAGCAGCAAGCACTCAGACAGTGGCGAGCAATGCAGTGTATTCTACAGCCTCTGGGGCCGCCAAGCCAGTCGCATCCAATACATCACAGTCCGTTGCTGCCAAATATCCTCGGTCCTCTACGGTCAAAGACATCTTAGAATTGCAACGAAGTGGAGGAGAGCCTGCCAAGAAGGCAACCACCACCACCACCAACCCTGCTAGTCAAGTGACCACGCGAACTGTAGTGCAGGCTCCTGGAACTCCCATTGTTGGCAGGCAGGGTCAGACTATGATCGTGAAGGGAATCATAGATCTCACTGATGATGACGACAGTTCTCCCAAGTCAAAAGCTATGGCAGTAGGTCAGGCAGCAGGCACAATCGTGCAGACTACTGTTGCTAATACAACGCAGATACTTAGCCAGCCTATTGCAGTGCGACAAGCAGGTGGGGTTGCACAGGCTGTTGGAACAGCCACCATCCGACCAGGTGCCTATGTGGTACAAGGAACACCTGCTGGCACGCCAATGGTGGTACAGCAGCTTGTGTCTCAGTCAGCTCGGCCACCAGGTACAACATATGTTTACACCACAGCACCACCACGACCTGGAACAGTCATGGTGCAGCAGCCAGGAGGTAATGTAGTGCGTGGCACTCTGGTAGCCGCTTCACAACCACCACAACTGCGGGCAGCTGGCCAGGTTATCACAGTGCAGCGGCCCAACTCCAGCACTGCGCAGGTTGTCACACGGTTACCACCTCCACTGCAGAGTGCCCCTGGTACTCAGGTAAGATTTTGCATTGTAGTTTAACTTGTCATATCTTTGTTTATCACCCAATCTGAGGGAGTGCATGTTGATTTTGCAGGTATATTCACAGGACTGAATCCAAATTGGAATATGGATAACTTAAAGAATTTTTGTCTTTTATTCAGTTGGGTCATTTAAACAACATAAAAGTAGTAACCAAAAACAAATTCTGTTCTCCCAAGTGGGCAACTGCTGCTTGTAAGCTCTTACTGTTGCATGCAACTTTTTTGCTTTAAAGATTCATAAGTTTGCTTAAAATTTGTAGTGAAAGTTAAATATCTGCAGATCACATACTTTATGAGGATAAGTGCAAAAAACTTTTCATGTGTCGTCAGAATGTCATTTTATCGATGTGATGGCATCTGCCTCCTGTGATACTGAAGTCGAAGCGAAGTTTTGCCCTTGTATTCTTTGTGCATTGTAAAGTGGTACCTGTATCAGAGACCACCCTTAGGTTGGATCAAAATGTGGTCTTATGAAACTGGTGATCTCTCCTGAGAGGTACAAATAACAAGAAACGTATGTATACTATGTTAAGTGGTCTTAAAAGGCATGTGGTCTCTCATCAGGGTGGTCTGTGGAGACAGGTACTACTGTGTTCTGAGGGCCTCAGTAGATCAGTGAACATGGTACATGAACTGAGCAACTGGAACAAAATATAGTCCTTATACATACATTACTTACATTGTGTGTGTGTATACTAGACAGTAGACACATCCATGTACATTAGAAATGCATCACTTTCACTCCATACTGGAATGTTTTTATATTTCACTTTAAGTTTTGACAATTCTGGCTTCCTTGAACACATTAGGCTGACAACAATACATTCATACGGATGTCATTTTTCATAGGGAATATTGATCATGTGAATAAATTTGAGTTGTTTGTTTTGTGTCATAACCCATTAATTACATGCATTATGTTGCAAGTTACAAACAGATTTAGGATGCATGGAAATACTTACTGTTCAATCTTTCCATCCTACATGCATACCAATGGTTTGAAGTCCAGAGTAACAAATAATTAAAACATAAAAGATAAAAAAATCTCTTGCCTCATGTCAGCCAGAAATGTTTTGATGTGCAGACCAGATGACTGTCTATCAGTTTGCCTGTACAAAGTGTGACACAATTGTACCAATGCTTTCATAGTTGAATGACAATGGCTCCGTCTAGTGAGTAAAGCTGATATTTTGTCCAATCAGCAAACTGCTTTCCAGGATTACCAGGAACAGATCTAGACTGCAGAAATCTGTAGCCACAAGTGAAAATCTAGGCATAGTTAACAAAGGTTATGTCATTGCCCTTTAATGATTCAGTGTAAAATATTTGGGCAAATTGGCTAATGGTCAGTGTTCCCTGGATTACTTGTAAGTTCCGTCAATGAAAACTACAAGTAAACAGACTTTCTTGTTCACATGTGTTCACATTTAATGCTGAATGGCACAGGATCATTCAGATGTGAAAATGTGTGCACAATTTTGTCCGACTCTTTTGCATATTGTTACTGAGCTGGTCATCAGGCAAGGTGACAAAAATTGTTTGCGTATTGAAGATAAAGCATTAAGTAATGTTAAAATACATGTAAAATGTGTTTATTCCTGAGCCAAATCAGCTGATCAAGGTCTGTTAAGACATTAAAGTTGACAACATTTTGGCCGGTTTAAAGTTTTTGGGGAAGATTGACCCTTTCCCCCTTGAATTCAGACCGAGTCAACAGTGGCAGTGCTGAACTCAAGGACAGCTGTTGACCTGGAATACTTCATCTACCATTCTCATTCAAATTGTTTTCCATAACTGTTGAAATTAGTCAAAAACATTGAATAAGACAAAATTTCACTGCCAGCCAGTCGTGGCTGGCTTAAGGGCGAAAGGGTTCAAGTGAATGGGACAGAAACTGAATCGGAGAGGGCAAGCTGGCAGGTACATGTAGCACTGACCACGGTGCATGTGTGCATGGGTTTTTCTGTACACTCACGATTTGTATTTTTCATTGTAACATTTCATTGCTTGCATTGCTCCTTTAGGTGAGAATGATCAAATCTGTGCCCGGCACATCCCCAGCAGCCCAGCGTGGCACTGTTCAACATATTAATCCAGGAAAGGCAACCACCACAGTTTCCAACTCCAGTCCCCGATTTACGCGGGTGGGTTCAGGTCGAGTGGTGGGAATCCGTGCACACATGAGGAGATTGCATGTTCTCGCGCATGGCACCCTTGGCTCTTTTTATTTCATGTTTTAGAAAATTGATATATTTCTGTGTTAGTCTGTTGTCTTGTAGATAACGTGGTGATTGGGTTGATGGGCTCTCAGATAATAATAAGTGAAAAACGACATTGGCAAATAACGAAGGATTTTATGTGTGGTTGTACTCTATATGTACTTATTTTCAAGTATATCAATGTGCACAGCTTTTACATTCCATGCATGTAACTGAAGCATATCAGCCAACTTCAAAGCTTCCAAAATCAGAATATCCTCAGTGAATCACTTAGAAATATGGGAATAGGTGGTATTCTTACATACAGTATTAAAGGAAACCAGATTTGACACATCAGAATATTTTCCTATTTTCATTAACTTTTTACATATTTTGCTGGAAACAGCAACCACACCATCAGAGAGGCTCTGATAAAATCAGAATGGTTGGCAGCTATGTTGAAGTTTCAGTTTCATTATTTTTGACAGAGCTCCCAGTAAACTTATGTTAAAATCGATGTTCTGTTTCATTGTGTTTTAATTTTCACAGGTTTGTGCCACCTGCAAAATTAGTGGAAATAAAAATACAGAAAAAGTTTAAGTGAATTTACAGTAACCTCAGCATTGCTGTGTATCGGAAATATATGTTCTTGTTGAATGGTTTGTGTCTACATGTAGCCAGGAGAAGCAGCAATACAATCATGGTTGAGGCCACACAGAAGGCAGAGATGTGACTTAGCTTACTGTGCAACTAGTTATCAGATAATATTTTGACACTCCAAACTTTGAAAGGTTGTATGTGTACATAAAAAACAAAACAAAACAAAACAAAAAACAAATATTTCAGTTTTTGAATCAATTGAAATGACTATGGATGTATCTCATTATCTGCAGGAAAAAGAAAGAAAAAGAAGCATGCATGATAGCATTCAATTCTTGTAACCTCCCTCTGTGAAGTTACAGGTTGAAGATAGGCATGCTTGAAGTGCTGCCATCTGGTGCCAGTGATGATCAAAGCAGCTATATCTTCACTGCTCCCAATGTTTCCTCAACAAGTTGAATGGAAATTGTTTATGAGAAAACTCAGTGTCACCTGTCAATGAGTCATCACTTACCAGAAGACATTTTGTTTAATGTTTGGATATCGTTATTGATAACACACAAGATAACTATCACCCCCTCCCCCCAAATCTGGGTACCTTTATATCCTATAAAAAAATTAGTAAATGTGAGATATCAAGAACATATTCATGTTGTTGCCACTGTCTGTGAAACAGGGCAGTAAACAATGTACAGGAAATCTCCACATAGTTTGAGGCCTGAAACCCCAGGGGAAAGCTTTTGTATAAAAAATTTGTTTTGTTCAGTCCCTGTAACCTGTTGGTGGACTTCATGCTATGGCATATACAGTTCATGACTTTCTCTACAGGTGGCAGCACGGACATAACTGTCATCATTATTCAATGTGATGGCATATAATTGTGATTTACTGTTGCTGGTGCATATTATGTATGTACCTTGAATAGCTAGGATTTTATGCTTTGGTCTAACTTTACTGCATAATCCCATATTGGCACCCTCTCTCTTGTTACTCAACAATAACAGTAATCAAAATGCATAATATCTAACAATTGACATCTGAACATAATTTCTTTTGTATTATTACTATGATATTGAAAAGATATTACAACTGAAGCTTGTTTCACTTCAGTTTCTGAGTACAGGGTGTTTGTTACTAAAGGGATAATGCAGCATTGAATTTGTGAGAAAAGGTTTATGTATTAGCTAGGATTTTATGCTTTGGTCTAACTTTACTGCATAATCCCATATTGGCACCCTCTCTCTTGTTACTCAACAATAACAGTAATCAAAATGCATAATATCTAACAATTGACATCTGAACTTAATTTCTTTTGTATTATTACTATGATATTGAAAAGATATTACAACTGAAGCTTGTTTCACTTCAGTTTCTGAGTACAGGGTGCTTGTTACTAAAGGGATAATGCAGCATTGAATTTGTGAGAAAAGGTTTATGTATTACACACACACACACACACACACACATACATATATATGTATATATGTATACTTCACATATTTTGTGGGGGTGAATTGATCATATTCTGTTTGCAAGCTTGGTGCCATTTTTTTAGAGGCCACTGTGGTGGTTGCAGAAGGGTTACATGCAATGTAATGTAACCTTGTTAGTTTTTGCATATTTTCGCAAATGTGTAGTCTTCTTTGTAAAATTTCTGTAGCCAGGCTAATGTGTGAAGTGCACATCAACCAAATTAGGGAAGGGATAGCAGGAAGGCTTTGAAAGGTAAATTGCACAGCTTGGCATTAAGGAAAGCCCCACTGTCCAGGAGAAAGTAAATTTGCAGACATGGCAGGTCAAAACTTTGTGCCTTATAGAGATTTAACCAATTGCTTGCTTGAATCTTTGACAGAAGGTCCTGTTGGACAAAAAATCCTTAACTTGAAGCCCTGTCACTGCTTGTATAAAGTTAGAAATTTAAATTACTCATTGACTGCTTTTGAAGCCATTAATTTTCTTGTCACAACGAAAGATAATAGTATTGCAGGCTGCACGTTTTGCAAACAGGATCTTATGAAGAAGATTTTGTAAGATGCCAGTTGTCTCAACATGATGTAGAAACTTGATTTTAATGTAATTTTTTTTGTAGGTGTGTTGTACATAAAACTTTGTTGGTTTTGTATTTACAGGCAACTCATCCAGCCCCTCTACCTCCACAAGTATTTAACCAAACAACCGGCAACACCAGCAAGCATATACCACCCAAACCGGGACTCAAAATATCCCGTGTTCAGCAAGGTGAGTTTCCCATCATAAGCCTTTTTTACTCAAGACAAGTTTTGTGTTGTATATGTATAAAAAGTCAGGTGGGAAACTTGTCTTTTTCAACTTAGTGATGCATTTCTTGCATTGTTATACAGGTATTGTGCTGTCTTGGAATATGACGCTGACCGAGGCATATGCCGACATTGCCAATTATCAACTATTTGCCTATCAGGAGGGAACAGCACCGCCAAGCACCAGCCTTTGGAAAAAGGTATGGTATTGCTTTCTCTAGTTCACACTGAACACCATAATAAGATAGGTGATTATAATAAAAGAGCACCCTCAGCTTGTCATTATCTAGAGTTCTTACCTCATCATTCCCTTTTATATTAGTTTATTATCTTTGTAAGTGTTTTATATATTCTCTCTTCACACGATGTTGGTTCTGGCAATTGTTACTGGGATTGAGACATTGACTTCCATTTGATAGTGGCACGGCATTGATGCACAGGGTGGCAAATGATTTGAAAACATTTAAAACAGAAAGTATGAATGAAAAGCTGTCAGAATTTAAGAAAAATGTACAAAAATAAAGTTTGGATGATTTAGTAGAAGCAGGTGTGGATACATGAAATTATAAATATAGTAGCCACAAATTACTTGCCCTTCATCATTTGATCAGCAACCAGCAAGTGCTGCCCTCAAGTGGCCAGTCACAGCATCCACTTGTACTACATTGTGCAAGTGGAGAACTGTAATGGACACCTTGAAACAAGTATATACATGTCCAGCTTATCATCTACAGTTCAGATACGCTACTTTAGAATGTAACTGCTGTTGCAGGTTGGAGATGTCAAAGCTCTACCTTTGCCGATGGCTTGCACTTTGACCCAGTTCCAGGAAGGCAACAAGTACCACTTTGCTGTGCGAGCTGTTGACACATATGGGCGTGTGGGACCATTCAGTGAACCGAGTAGTATACACCTAACAGTATCAGCTTCATAAATTAATGATCAAACCTAGGACAATGCCAAGGGCAAAACTTTGTCTCATTACTATGCTGATGGCGCCAACAGATGCAGCCCCTTTGTCCATGTGCAAGGGAACCGAGTTGCTGCATTTAGAGTGTCTATGTAAAGAGTCGCCACACACAGTTTTCAAAACATCATCACGGTATGCTCATGTGTTCCTAGGAGTGGTAGAGACTTTCAACAAATTCAGAGTATAAATTAATGAGGGCAACCCCTGCGAGGACAGGGACAGGTCTGTAGAATAGATACAACGTTCAGCATATCAAAGTTTGGTTATAACAAGGACTTGTGCACAAGTGCAAAATGGTGTATGTGATTCGGAGGTGGCTGGTGACCATTTGTTTGGCCACTGGAGAGGGAGCAGACTCCCTTGCTCAGGTTGCCGACCTCATTGTTCCAAGTTGTACATTGAGCCATGCTGCTATCTTTTTGGACAAATTCATTAACCTGAAAAGGAATTTGTGTTTTGGTATGGTGAGGATTGTATATCTTGGCTGTTGGGAGACAAGTCTTCACATATATGGTCAATTGTTTGGAATATCTCTTTGTTTTTGGTATTTCACCAGAAATTGTAGAGAAAAAGACTGACTGACATGTACCCTTGCAAGTGCATGTACTGAAATGACCTATTTATAAACCAAACACTAGCTCCCCCCATGAGATCCAGGGAGAAAAATGTTTACAGATGATAAACTGTGAACTAATTTTTCAAACATCTTTAAGCACAAACTACGATCTTCCATATTTCTTAGCAAACTGTCAGGTGTTCTTTTTGGTTGTAATTTTGCCATCACAATCACACATGATTGGGTTACTGTGATCAGCTGAGTTGCGAGCACATTCAGTAGAATGTGTGGTAAACAGTATCAAATGTGGCAAGACTGTGTTTCAAGCAGCTATGAAAATAGTTTATACTTCAGGCCTCAGAGGTAATTTGTCATGAAGATCGCTTATGTGAACGACTAGAACAGTTCAATCTGCATTTATACCTAGAGTATACAAGGAGTTTGACTAATGTCATGTGCAGCTCACTGGCTATGTAATGAACAGTTGTGTAGACACTCGGTACATTTGTGCTGTCTCTCTCTATTATTATTTTATATATATACTTTGGTTCATTATATATTGTAATTTAACATTGTACATGTATGTATAGACTCTAGCAGTGTTTGTCTCTTGGACAGACTTGATGCAGCAAAAAAAAAAAAAAGAAAAAAAAAAAAAAAAACCATGCCTGCAGTTTAGACTGCAGGTTTATTTTTCCCATCTTGTGTGTGTATTGTTCAATTGTGATGTATAACAACTGATGGCCTTGAACTCTGGACATGGGTCATCACATCAGTATAACTGAAGGTCACAGCCTAGCAGATAGGCATCATCTAATGATGTATGGTAACCATACTGGAGTAATTATGTCTAAGATACACAAAGACCAGCCAGACCCTTTTCTGTGTATAGTGCAAAGCCGTATTTTTTTTTGAGGAGAATGTATCATACACAAGTGTCATTGCCAGGTTTGGAAAAGTCGACATTTATTTCACAGAGCTCCAGAGCATTCAATGTGATGGATAAAATTCTGAGATGAATGAATGAATGAATACTTTTCAAATTCCAAGCATAGATCTGTTGAGGACTGATAATTTGTCAAATATATTCGGACACAACTTATTCATGAACGAAAAGAGTATTTTTCTCACAGATCAGTCATTCAAAGGAGTAATGTTCCAACCTGGCCCGCATCACCAGCTTCATTTATTATTTATTGAAGGCTGCTTATCTCAAGTGCCTTCAAATTCAGAGGCTGAACCCTTACAAATTCAGTACTTACCTGCATGCAGATTGTGACACATTTGTACCGGAGCAAGTGAGAATACCCAAAAGACCAGAACAATATTATGCTTTGAAGCATACACAAAGTAATGCTGTTCCTTTCATGTGCATGTCTGGGTCAACAGACTACAATAGTCACTACAACGTGACTGCTTTGCGGTCTGTCCTGCATTTTGGGCTGCACTGTAACCCAACCTGGAAAAAAAAATGATTGCAACTTTTGCATGCCACATTTACTGTTCTCATTTTGTGTAAATATTGATGTTTTTATTGTAGCAAGTTGAAAAGGGGAAGTTTCACAGACACACTACCCTGCATTGGGAATAAGTGAAACCGACTATGGTAGGGTGTTAGTACACTTTAGAAGTTATCGAAAGAGATGTAGGCACCTGCTGTCATTGTGTCTTTTCAAGTTGCCACATTATCCCTTTTTTGTGAATCCAAAAAGTGATTAGCTTTAGTTGGGAACATTTAGATGGATTACAACTGGACCACCACAAGAATTAAGACAAAGTGTGGAATATCGATTTTTTTTTTTTCATCTCAGTTCAAAGTAGGAGAGGGACTTGTGGCTGCAGGGGCACTAATTAGGGATAATGTGGTGGATACATAGTGGAACATTTCAAAGTTAATGGTTGTGATCTATAAGGACAGCAAAAGGATGAAGTTCAAAATTAGGATTAGATTGGTTTTATGAAATGCGCCAGATTGATTGTGAGTTGTAAATAGATGTGATTTATCTTAAAATTATGTCTTGGTTAAGTTTGTGGACTCTTCGACTCCCAAGCATACCACAGTTGGTTCAGTGACAAAAGGTTATACATTGTGAATTTTCGAGTTTGTGTTTGTTTTTAGCTCTGCTAACCTGATGTTGCAGAGCTTATATGCACCTGCTCATGTCTGTCCATCCATCCGTAAACCTTTGCTCGTTAGCACTATACCGTCCACAGTTTTCAAGTTAACCCAGTATAACTTTCAGGACTTACAGGGTGTATGAAAAGCTATGTCCCTTTTGAGATTGGTTGCGCCACCTACATTATTATGTAATATATGGGTCGAAATATGAAAATCTTGTGAATGCGCTGGCATTTTTAATGGATTTTCATGAAATGGGGTGGGATTATGGGGGAGGACAAAGTCTAAGTTGCCAATAATACTAGTTGCACCACCTATAATTTTATGGAAATTATGAGTCACAGTGTGATTTAAGATTTAAATTTCCATTTTTCAGAAAGTAATTGGATTAGACTTGCCAAATTTAAATGATATATAGACCATGTCCAATGCTAGAATGTTATATAATATCAGTGACCTTGACCTATTTTGTGAGGTCACCATGCCTGTAAAAATAGGTGATTTTGTAATGGCAGGACGTAACTTGGACATCAATGGCAAAGAGAATTGAGCCTCTAGATCAAAATTGCACGTGATTACATTGTACAAAAAATTCTACTTGGTGACCTACTATTTGGATCACTGTGACCCAATAATTAAGGAGTTTGGCACTTGTCCAAATTTATTGTTTTTCTTCAATAACTCGAAAAGTTGTTACCTGATTTTAACAAACAGATCATGTATAGAAAGCTGGATGTGGGGTGCATATTTTGAACACTAACAATTTTTAATCCAAGTTGAAGGCTATGGTTAAATGGCCAGTTTGAATATATGGGTCATCTTATGAATGCTCTGCACCCCACAATTTTTGAGTTGGACTATATAGCATTAGAACTAATAAAGTGTATGAAAATCTTCGTCGACATCAAAGTTGCTGTTCCCACCTGTAGCATTATTTTAATAACCAGGTCAAAATGTGAAAATCTTGTGACCTGTCAAGCATCCTTAATTTTTGATCAATCATCATGAAATGTAGTGGGATTCTAAAAGAGGTCCAAATCGCGGTACGTTGTGAAGCTAGTGGTGCCACCTATACTTTGACAGAAATTATGAGTTAAAATGACTTGAAAGATATAAAATTCCATATCTCAAAAATAATTGAATTAGACAAGCCAAATTTACAGAATATATAGATTCTGTTCAGTGCTAATATATTATGTAAGATCAGTGACCTTGACCTATCTTTTGTTAGGTCACTAGACCCATTAAGTTGGAAGAGATGATTTAGTGTTCATGGTAGGGTGTAGTTTGGACATCAGTGACAGAGAATTGAGCCTTTAGATCCAAATTGCACTGGAGTACATTGTATATAAAACTCGTACTTGGTGACCTACGTTAATGGTCACCATAATCTAATGATTGTGTGACCTTGACGTATTTTTCAAGGTCATTAAGCTTTTGAAAAAGGGACATTTAATTCAATATCTTGATAAAGAATAAGGTGAATGATGCCAAATGTACCACAAATGTGTATCATGTGGAAGTTTGATACTGCATAATATGGCTAACCTTGATTAATTTTTCAAGTTTGTGGATTGAATTGAATACATTTCAGAAAATTATTTTTTGGTGATGGTGGTCAGCAGAGCATTAGGCTTATGGGCCTCTTGTTTTTGTTTTACCTTCAGGTCTGTTCTATGGCAATCACAGGTGAATTATCTTCAATCATAGGCATATGATGTCCTGGATAAAACAGGTTTCATACACGCATTATTGGACAGTGTCAAGCAAGCACGACACCCTACTTTTGATACAGTACAGTCTGGATTGTGTGGTTCTTAAAAATTGTAATGCACTATTAAGATCCTAAATGTTTGTGGAGAACTCAATCCTCTAAAATAAAAAATCAGAGCAAAATGCTTCCTCCAACTATGCAGTCCACCTTGTAATTAATTATACTTTGCCCCACTCAAATTTGTTAGTTTGTTTCAGTTACTGTATTGAGAAAAGTAATGTGCAGAAAAAAAAAAACGCAAAAGGCTTGATCATACAAAAAAACCTCAATTGCCTAGAGTAGGAACTTTTGATCATCTTGAACTGGGAATTGCTGGTGATGCATCTTAATGCTGTGCCAGTGTTTGATGTGGCAGGGAGTTTTGGGATTACAAAAAAAAAAAAAAAAAAAAAAAAACAAACTTGGGAGCTTAGATATCTGTACATGTATATGGCCCACTTACATTTATTTTAGTTAAAATTTACTCTTCTCTGAATGTGCACTTTTGACTTCTTACTGTTGATATATCTTCATGGGTAGTTTCTGTCATAGGATCAACCAGAGATGGCAAATGAAGTGAACAAACCCATTGAAGGTTTGAAACACATATGTACGGTACTTTGTGCTTGGAGAATAGGTGAAAGTTGACAAGACTTGCGTCTATGGCAGTTTGTGTTCTATTTAGTTGGGGAAAAAAGTATTTATTGGATGCAATAGGACTTTGCACTTTGTTCTCATGAAACCAACCTCCATTGTCCACACAATTCTGTATGTTATGTATCAGTTACTATAATCTTGGATGTTTGTGTAGTGCAGTCAATAAAAATGTTTGGACAATTCGGAAGTGTCTTTGTTGATGCAATGTGTACACAGATTGCCCTATGACCAAGATCACCTTGCCTCAGGAGCGGATCTATAAAAGTGCATGGACTAAACAAGCATATATGTATGTGATTCAACATCCTTACCATAGCAGTGAATCAATTAAAGTTTGGATGAAAGAGGTCACATTATTCCACATCTGTAGCAGTGCATAGATCAAGAAAAGTGCATGGAATACACAAGGGAATAGTATGGAAGGAGAAACAACTTGCCTGTTGATGATATCTGTGGGCCGAAATTGTTCAACAAAGTCCATTGCGGTACTGTTGTAATGATATCATTCAAACACCTGTGTAACAGTGTGACCATCTTCCCCTCAAAGCATGCCATCACCGTAATCTTAAACTGTGAGCAAAACATGCCAATGGAAATGGAAATGGAAAGTTTGTGTGACAATTCAACTAGACCGTTGACAGAAAAAAAATAGCAGTTGAGGACATTTTTTCATATAAATATAAACTTTATGACAAACATGTAGCTGAAGCAGGGTTCACAAATGTGCAGGTCCACCAGCCCAGGACAAGTCAAATTCCAGTCAGGGCAAGTTAGAATTGCAAAATACTAGCCCTGGGAGCAACCACAAATTTTAGATTTTCTGAATGATATTTCTAGGGATGGCCTCTTTGGACAGGGCACTAGTTAAATGCCCGACTTCCTAGCCTTGAGGACTGCCACTGGAAAACAGAATCGCAGAGTCCTGTGAAGGAATTATAAGGAGGGCCATGGACCTAATGCTTTGCAGATGTAATTGGATGACCATCATAAGATACTTGTTTCCTGAAAGGCAGTCTCCCTGTGACCTTGAGAATAGTTCAAGGTCCTCCACATTATGCAACATCAAAGTTCCACATGATGCATATTTGTGTAATTTATTGCCATTCTGCCTATTCTTTCTCAACATTTAATTAAAAGTGTCTTTCACTAAGGTGCGTAATGACATTGAAAGGTGGGTCAAGGTCACCCAAACATTTACTAAACTTGACTATTGGACTGTGCATTTCCTGTAAATTTTGTAGCTCAACTTCAATTTACTATCACAATTATGAATTTAATGTTTTCCATACCAAATGACTTTAGTTCCAATTAATACTACCAGTGGCACCACCACTATGACACCACAGCTCCTAAATGTTTGGTATGGATAATGTTCCTATAATGGTATATGGATGTATGTTTACAACTTCAGATGTAATGACTGGTCAACAGAGCTAAAATCTAAATTTCATGATCTTTTTGCTGTTGTATTTGAAACCTGTTCACATTCAGGAAAACAAATTGATTATAACTCCCATATTTGTTAGTGATACTTGCCTACCGTTTACATTTGGTATGGTCTCTCTGAAATCAATCCACGCCAAACTTCTATCCCATCTGAAAACTTTTCCCCATATGTACCTCTGGTCTGGAGGCCCTGGGTGCCCTCTAGCTGTTGTTTGCAGCACCAGTGGGCCTAAGGGTATTAAGCAATCACATCTGTTTGTCACAAAACTCAGAATGAGATGATGTGGGGTTGGCTGGGTAGGATCTGTGTGGTGGATATGTATTATTAACATATCATAATGTCCCAGATTTGTCTCATTATAGATCACTTATCCTCTACATCTGGAAGATGTACCAACAGACCGAAGTAAAGGAATATTAAATGTCATATGGCCACAGTAAGCAGCCTGCAGAGGTGATGTAGCCAGAGCATCCTGAGCTGTATTATGGCTTACACACTGAGGGTGTATTGTAGGCATGCTTTCAGAGCAAGAAGTTGTGCTTCCATATGGGACAGATTCCCCAAATAAGTGAGAAAGTATTGTGCAACCTTGACCTACATGCCAAGAAAATGTCGCTAAACGCCACCTGCTAAAAGGCATCCCAGGAAGAGGAGATGGCCCTGACCTCCTGACCCTCAGATCTGGTGCAGCTGTTGGACCTCTGGGATTTTGTTTGCTGCTGCTACACAGGACAATTTGATTGCCTTTGTAACCCAGCAAGAGAGCGTTCACACAGATGCCCAGAAAATCTACAAGACAAACCTTTTTCTTTGAAGAAAGAAATAGAACTTGAGCACTCTAACTGGACAGACAGATCTGTCAGGATCCTGCCAATCCAAGTCGGCAGACATGATCTTTAATTTATGGAGAAACCTACACAGGTGGTAATTGGCCAATTGGGCACAAGTGTCTTACTTATGAACAAAGGGTCAGATTTAAAATAATACATCGCTTTCCTCTGACCAGCCTAACCTGGAGGTGTCAAGGGTGTGAATTTCCCCCCCCCCCCCCTCCTGGCCCAGAGGCCAACATCTTCCAAAATACAGACCAGTAATCTAGCCCAAGCCAGTCCATGTTCTTAGGCTCAAATGCTGGCAAGGGTAGGCCGGCAAGTACTACTGATTAGTCCCATTGAGGGAATATGTTGCATCTAACCGGCATATCCACATTAAAAACTCCATGCTGGAGCTGACATTGGTGCCTTTTATGTTCAATGCTGACAAAAACGAAGACCCACAGCCTGCTATGGTGTGAACCTCCAACCTTTGGTCACAGAGGTACATCAAAAAGTTTGCTATGTCATGAATGGCAGCCTTCCAGGGGTCAATCTCAGGATCTTGATCCACACATGGCAAACTTTGCCCATTTGGAGTCCTAGAGTTTCAAAGATGCCTCAGCAAGCTCATGCTGCCACCATGTCTGAGAATCCAACATCTGCAAAGCCCTTCATGGCAGTCTCAAAGCAGATGAAGTATGGACAGATTCTGGAGAAAAATGCCGGATCTGGGTTGTTGCAGCAGCAAAAGCCAAGCCAGGAGAGCATTAGGGGGCTCTAGACTGAGCTCCAAAATCTCCACTACCTATTGTCCCATAGGCCACCAAGGAGAATCAAGATTAGTTCCACCTTCTCCTCCCTGATTTTCTCCCAAGATTCCAGAATTGGGGGAGTCAGAGGGTATGCCCACATTCTCTCAGGTTAAGAGGGAGCATCTACTGCTCAGGCTGATTTTCTTGTACTGGAGAGATGAAGATGAAGGTCGTAACTTGTGATTGTCTGTCATGGCAAACAGCCACTCTCTCTGTGGGGCATACCCCAGAGGTCTCAAACAGACCTCACAACCTGTGGGTTTAGTGACCATTCCATGTTGATAGCTTGGTGCGGGTGCAACAAAAGATCAGCCTTAATGTTGAGGACTCCCACTACATGTACAACACAGTCATATGTCCCTGGCTGCACATCAGTGCAGCAGCGTCTCTGTCAAAGGAAGTAGAGATACTGACTTGGTCCCCCAAGCCCCATTTGTTCATATAAGTGACTACCGCTGTCTGATTGAGCAGACTAAGACATGTTTGTGCAGCAGCTCCTGCCAGAACTTATCTGACATCAGGCAAATTGCTTCTAGTCCCAGCCATTTGATGGGACTAGATCAACATAGATGAGTTCAGCCTTCGAATACAGTCTTGGAGTCCATATGGGCCCCTCACCCCTGATGCAAGACATCTACGTAGATAATCTTCTGCAGACAGAAACAGGTTAGCATCCGACTGCTCATAACATTGCCCCTGCTGTGCCAGCATAACAAGCAATTGGCAGACTTCCTTGGAGATCACTATGGGTTGATGCTGGGAGGTCCTGAAATGCAAGTTTAGAAATGTTTGTTGCACTGGCCTGTGGTGAAGTTTCTACATGGGAGGCTTGGCAATTCTAGCATATCCCTTAATGAATCTTCTATAATAGCCTGCCAACCCAAAGAATTTGCAGTGCCTATCAGACACTGCCAATCCTCTGCATACCACAAACCACAGATACTTGCAACTGGCCTTGGCTATTGGTACATGGAAGTATACATCTTTCCGGTCCACCCAGGTCGCCCAGTCCCCAGGGATGAACCATGGCCACTATGGAAGGAGGGGTCCCCATCTGGAATTCTCCTTGGGGAGAGAGGTGTTGAGTCTGGAGAGATTTATCACTGGTCTCCACACCCCACCCCCTCAGACTCTGTGCACAGATGGCAGGGAAGAGAGGGAACGCAGCCTTTACATGGCAGTTGATGTTCCCCTCCAAAGATATTTGTTGACTAAGTAGTGGGTGGGACAGTATCGCCATCAAGTATGTCTTGATCTCGCAGACCGGGAGTCTGTAATCTGTGGTTGATCCAAGCCAATGCCAGAAGCTGGCAATGGATCTGATGTCTTTGGACCATAACATCAGAGCAGGGGCTTTGGTTTCACTGGAACCCTGCCTTGCTGAAGGAAACCAGATCAGGCAATGCCGTTTCTTTCCTGACAGTTGGTGACAGAGATCTCCGCCAGCAGCTGAGACAGGTGAAGTGGTGACGGAGCCAGAGAACAACTAGAACAGACTGATTTTCCAACAGAAAATCAAATGTCTCCTGGTGGAACACTTACGTCTCTGAATAAGCTAAAGGTGATAACAAATTATAAATGACCAAGTTTGCTTGAAAATTACAATCCTATGTTAGCTCTCACCTAGATACATTACTCTAGCAATTTTCATCAAGTTCTTCAAGACTTATTACAGAGAAACCAATTTCACATAAATGACCCTGTGACCTTGAAAATTAGGTCAAGGTCACCCAAATACAATCCCAACCTTGGTCTTACCTTGATACATAATCCTACCAAGTTTCATCAAATTCCATCCTGTTCTTCATGACTTATCGAACGGAAACCAATTTCACATAAGTGACCCTGTGACCTTGAGAATTCGCTCAAGGTCATCCAAATACAATCCCACCCTAGGTCTTGCCTAGATACATACTCCTACCAAGTTTCATCAAATTCTGTCGAGTCCTTCAAGACTTATCGCACGGAAACCAAGTGTTGAAGAACCTGAACAACAACAACAACAACAACAAGCAGAAGAAACGGGCACTAAAACAATATGTTCCCCGGCTTCCACAGGGAGACATAATGATGGGGCAGAAAATGCACCAGAGACTCATATCAGGGTTGGCTGGAGAGGGGTTACTTGCTATACATACCAGATGAGATGGAAATCAGCTTGGTAAATGTGGTCTTAGCCCACTGTACAAGAGCTCTGGAGCTGAATCCTTGGTGTGGCCTGAGGATGATGCAAGAACCAGGGAGTACAACCCAGAGTGTGACCTTCTCCATTTCTTGCTTGGTCTGCTTTGGTGCCGGTGCTCTCACTACCACACCCTCTCCCAAGACCAGGCCTCCATGGAGGGAGGCATGGGTGGAACTGACTGCAGGAAGCAGAGTACTCTGTGACAGAAAGGATGCATGCCATGGACCACAGCTGTTCCTGCACAGGGGCCTGGAACTGGGCCATCATCAAAGGGACCTGCCCGTTGATGCTCACAATAGCATCTTCTAGTTAAGTTCCATCCACCCCCATACCAGCAGGAAGGGTAGTCAGGGGCCGAGTCAGTGCTAGAGTGCAAACTGAAGATAGATGACTGTCAGATCCAGACCCTTGCATATCTGGTGCTGATGTTGGATCCAACATCAGCAAGTCTGATGGTCCTGAGACAGGGAGCGGAGGCATGCAAGCAGCACACACAGAGGCAGGCTGCGGAGAACAAAAACGTAGCCACAGCCTGAAGTGTGGCCTGTTTCTTCTTTCTGGTCCGACTTCAAGTCAGCTTCAGCCACTTTCTGCCAGTATTCTGGTGGCCATTGCCCAGAAACTGCAGGGATTGTCCCCATGGCATCTGAACTCTGTGATGTGCTCTTGGCACAGCCAGCAGTGCTGGTGGTAATTGCAACTGGTCATTGCATGTCCCTTGGCATTCCTCTTGCCAAAAACAACCACTTGATACCATGCTGTTGAAATGATGAGATGGGAATGACACATCAATAAAAAACTTGTGTTGGACTTAAAATTTCCAAGTCTGAAGGTGCACAAGGACATAGAGAATCCAGTATGGGTAAGCCATTGAGAATGTTGGAATCACAAGTTGTTGGATTTTTATGTTTTTGCCAGGATGTAATGAAAGAAAACATGGAAATCCAACAAGTGATCCCAACATTGTCCCCAATGGGCCACTCATACTGGATTTTCTGTCTCCTATGTCTAAAAAAAGCAAATACACATCAAATTGCAGTTCTATCCGAGAGATAAGTTTGAAAACACCATTTTGAAAGTGGGAGGTGTCTGTATTTTATTAAATGCATCATGGCCTCTAATTGGTTTGTCTGCTGCTTGAAACCAATGAGTGATAAATCAAATGAAAGATTACAATAAGAATTTTGTCCTTCATACTCATGTAGGACAACCCATTCAGGATAAGCTTCAGACATAGGAGAAATAACCGTCCACTGGATGTAAGTTAGACGAGATAAACAGGATGACAGTCAAAACTGTGCAAAATTTCTATATAAATAGAAAGGATTTGGATCCAAAAGCAGCTGAAAAGAGACAACTGATGCAATTGGTCAATACGGGAGAAAATAATACCCTAAGAAAATATTACTGAACACACGAACCATCAATTAAAAGTCAGTAATTTGTGTACAGTTCCAAATGCTAAAATATGGATCAACTGAAATGATTTGTAGAGGCTTATTATGCATTACTGCTTTTGCATTCTCCTTTTATACAAGAGGGCTGTGTGAACAGCCCATGCTCAGCTGACGCAAAGATTCATCACAGTTGTAGTTCTTGGAACTTGGGATAGGATCAAGGTCACTCATGTACTGAGTAAGTCTGACCTCTGTGGAACAACAGGAACATGTGCAAAATCAAGCTCCATCATAAAAAAAAAAAGAAAAAAAAAAAAAAAAAAAATCACTGAAGCATGACCACCTGCACAAAATAGGTAGACACTTATAAATGGTACATACCTACAAAGTTTGACACAAATCTAGCCAAAATTATTTAACTTAGAATCATAACAAAAAATACCCATGCTAGACTTTCATATTAAAACTTTTTGCAAGATTTATGAAAAAAAAAATTAAAAAATCTAAAAATCACTTGAGCATGACCATTCGAATAAGCTTGGTAGAAACCCACCCAAGGTACATTGCCACTAAGTTTAAAGTCAATCTGACTGATAATTTCTTTAGAGAAGTCCAACATGTGAACTAGCGTTAGAATGCCCATTGACTTGCATGGTAATCAATTGGAAAGGTGTACTAACCGATAAGTACCAAATTTTAAAAAATTGTTAAAGATCAGAAATCCACTGCAGTGCAACCTGGTGAAAAACTTTGCTTGACCGTTTCACAAGAAATATAACCATAAAGTTTCAGCTTTATCTGAGTGATGATTCTGAAGAAAATAGCCAAAAGGCACAAGAAAATCATAAAAAAAGAAAAATATTGCAACACTACCTGGTGAACAAATTAAGAACTTGGAGTCCCTAGGAGTGTTCCTGTGTGATATCCAAGCAATTGGCTTGAGCAGTTTTGGAGAAGAAACTTTTGATAAGATTTGCCCCCAAAAAGACCCCCCCCCCCAAAAAAAAATCATCAAAAATCACTGAAGCATGACCATTTGGACAGCCTTGGTAGAGACCCACCCAAGGTACACTGCCATCAAGTTTGAAGTCTATCTGGATTACTGTTTTGGAGAAGAAGTAAAAAATGTGAACTGTGAACGAATGATGGATGAAGATTTATGTCAGCAAGCAGAGCTAAAAATTAGGTAAAACAAGATATGTTTGTAAAACATTGATGCCCCCCTCCCTCATTACCCTTACCCTCACTACCCTATTGATAGTGGTAGAAGGGGCACTCGTGACCTTACAAAATTAGTGAAGGTTGATCATACATCAATGTCACATATGTTTATACTTTAACCTAGCCCTTAAAAAACGACTAAAAACCTGGGCAATATAAAAGTTATAGCTGAAAAATTAGTCATCATTTCCACATTCAACAAAGTGGCTTTATGACCTTGGAAATTATGGCAAGGTCACTCATTTTCACTTGACCTTCTTCACTTATTGTGCAAAAAAAAAGGAAGTCTATTGTCTGTGTGTGACCCTCAAAACTGGGTCAAGGTCACCCATCTACAAACTCAAACTAGCCCTTATAGGCAACCATAAAGCTGTGCAATATAAAAGTGCTACCTCTAAAATGCAAGTTATCATGCAGAAACAGTATTCAACCAAATGGCTCTGTGACCTTTGAAATTAGGTCAAGGTCACCCATCTTCAAACTTGACCTAGACCTGAATACGGACAATTATCCAGTGGAATATAAAAGTCCTAGTTTAAAAACCTCTTGAGTTATCATGTGGAAACCAAAGTAAACTCAGGTAGCAACCCATATTCAGTAAAGTGGCTCTGTGACCTTTAAAATGAGGTCAAGGTCATCCATCTTCAAACTTCGCCTAGCCCCAAATATGGACTATTATCCTGTGCAATATAAAAGTTCTAGCTTAAAAACCTCTTCAGTTATTATGCGGAAACCAAAGTTAACTCAGGTACCACTGTGACCTTGGAAATTAGGTCAAGGTCATTCATCTTCAAACTTCGCCTAGCTTTTGACTAGAATGATACACTTATACAGTATCAAAGTCCTAGCTCAAAAACTTCTTGAGTTATTGTGCAGAAACCACAGTCTACCGACTGACCGACAGACCGACCGACCGACATGTGCAACGTTATATGCCCCACCTTCTTCGAAGGGGGGCATAAAAATTGCAGTGCCACCTGGTGAACAAATTAAGAATAGGAGTCCCTAGGAGTGGTCCTGTGTGATATCAAAGCAATTATGTGAGCAGTTTTGGACAGGAAGATTTTTTATGCCCCCCCCTAAAAAACAAAAACAAAAAACAAAAACAAACAAACAAACAAAAAAAAACAAACAAACAAACAAAAAACAAAAAAATCCAAAAACCACAGAAGCGAGACAATTTGAACAAATTTGGTAGAGACCCACCCAAGGTACATCCCCACCACATTTGAAGTGCCCCTTCCTAAAAGTTCCTAAATGCCCACAGCACAACTGTTCCCCACTGAAGCTTGACCTTCTTGCCCCCTGATGGCAGCACCTCAATTCCCAGAAATGACTCAGCTGGTAAGCGGGGTTCATACCCAAATAGCAGAAAGAAAGGAGAGAAACCCATGGAACTGTGTGGTGTTGCATTATAGGCAATACACATCTCTGGAAGATATTTGTGCCATTGTTTCTTGGCAGGTAAAAGAAACAGGTAATGCATTGTGCAATTGTACCGCTCACACTGCCCATTTCCTTTTGGATTGTAAGGAGTGGTGTGAGACTTCTTGATTCCATACATACAACAAAGTTCTGCAATTACTGTTCCCTCAAAATTATGCCCTTGATCACTGTGAATTCTACGTGGAACACCACAATGAGAAAACCACTTATGCACTAGAACTCTGGCCACAGTGTGAGCTCTTTGATATTTAGTAGGAACAGTGAACTTTCTAAATATGTCCATCATTACAAGGACATTCTTTTAGCCATTGGTACTCTTTTCTAGTGATGTAGAGTCAATAGCCAGGATATCAAGAGGCTTTGAAGCTATCAAATGTCCCTGCGTGGATGAACCTTACGTTGTTTTTCATTAGGTGGCAGACATCTGCTGCAATTTGGACACCATTTCTGAATATCAGTCGGCATGCCAGGCCAATAACAACACCTTTGAATAAGACCAAGGGTCATTTCAGAACCCTGATAGCCTACTGAATCATGAAAAGCTTGCAGAACTTGGTCCTTTAGACTGCTGGGTAGCATGATGTGCTGGACCTGTTCTCCCCTAAAACAGACATTCCTGAACTGCAAGTTATCTTTCATTTCTAGGCGATTACAATCTCTTAGCAACTTGCGAAAAGGCTTAGAACTTTGCATGAGCTGTCTAGCAGTTGGCTTGTGTCCTTTACAAACAAATTGCGAGACTCTCGAAAGGACTGTGCTTTCCTGTTGCAATTGTTACAACTGGTCCTTTGACACATATGGAAGTGTGGTACATGTTTGTGGGGTTTTGTCTGAAGTGTTATCTGTCAATAACTCACTCACGTGTGCATGTATGAAATTTTGTGAGGCCACTCTGAAAGGAGTTGGCAAAATTGAACTCTGAGAGGCCTCTTGAAAGATTATGTGCACTTTGGCAGTATCAACATAACTGCCTTCCTCAATAATATTTGTTCATGCATTCTTCGCGAAAGAGCATCCTCACTGAGATTTGTACAACATGAGCGGTTGATAGTATCAAATTGAGCTAAATCAGCAAGCCAACCCATCTCAAAAGCCCCAAGTTTGGACTTTTGTAAGCAAATAGCTTAAAGGATTATTGTCTGTATAGACTATAAACCTACTTCGTTGGAGGTACTCTCTGAATTTGTCACATATTGCCCACTTTAAGGCCAAAAACTCCAGTTTGGTCGAGCTATAATTGAGATAATTTTGCTCATTTGGTCTCAGTCCCCTGCTGGCAGAGCAAATAACTTTTCATCCAGCATCTACCGTTTGCATCAGAACAGCACCAAGGCCATGCTCAGATGCATCAGTTTCTACCATGAATTCCTTGGTAATATCCGACCAAGAGCTGGTGAGTTTTGTCTTCAGCTCCTCAAAAGCTCTTTGACAACTGGAAGTCCATTTCCTAGAAAATGGGACAAAGGCATTGCATCAGGATTCAATTTCTGAGTCTTTCTTTTCAATTTTTTCAACAGCCTTTACCTTATATGTATCTGTGGCAATTCCAGCAGCAGACACAACATGCTCTAGATACCTGATAGTCTTCTTGAACAAGTGATACTTACTTGGTTTCACTTTAAGGCCATGATTACCCAGACAAGTGAATACCACGTCAAGTATCTCGAGCATTTTGTCCAGATCTTTGCTATGAACCAAGATATCATCAATATACAGGAGTATATGTGTAAGATCACCCATACACTGCTTTATTAAGCATTGGAAAGTTGCTGGAGCATTACATAGTCTGTAGGGCAATTGTGTAAACTCAGAGAGTCCACCTGAGCCTACACAGAAAGCAGTCTTAGGAATATCCCTTTCCTCTAGAGCACACTGCATATACCCTTGTGCCTAATCAAGTGAACTGAAATAGGTGTCCTGCCCCCCCCCCCCCCAGTGTTTCAAGGGTCTCTTCTGTTCATGGCAAAGGGTAGGCATCTTTGCGTGTCCTTAAATTCAAAGGACAATAAACAACATATATTCTACGACTTTTATCCTTCTTTCTGACCAGGACAGATTGGAATACCCAGGGACACTTGCTCTTGCGGTTAATGCCTTGTTTGGCCCAACTTTCCAAATGCTGTTTTACCTCTTCCTGTTAATGTAAAGGCACCCTCCTGTGTGGAACACGAATGGGGATGTCATCATGCAGATGGATTTCATGTTTCACCCTGTCTGTAAAACCAACGTCATCATCTCCATTTTTCCTTTTGAGCAGGGGTGAAGTCAGATAAATCTACATCCAACATGGCCAAAATATTGTCTGGATTTCTCTCAATACTCAGATCAATTATATTCACATTGACTTTAGGCATTCCAACCCTTATTTCATTGTCAAGAACTTCTACCCTACATTGGTGGTCCAACTCAGCACTGACTACATCAGCCTGCCATACTTCCCCCAAAACAGAACTTGGTTTTATCCAAACTTCCTTAACTCCTGTGTTTGCTATGCAGATAGCTAACCAACCATCTCTTACAGGAGTTAAGGTTTCAACATCCTTTATTCCATGGGGGCAAGTTGATATAGTTTGCTGTACATTGATGGACAGTTACAAGAGTTTCACACTGCAGAGTAGGACTGGTACCATGCAGGGTGGAAGCTGACTGAGCAGGCACCAGAACTCATTTTCTACCAGCTAGCCAGGCAACCCCAAGCTGAGGTAATAGATCTCCATTACAGTCTGCTATTATTTGTTGATTAGTGTGCAGTTGTTGAGAGGAAATACTCTCCAACACAGGAATCCATTCTTCATTCCCTGTAGTTGTTAAGTCTCTGACCTTTTCTGTATACTCATGCAGGTGCTGCAGAACATTGCAGCCCAGCAACCCAGGCACATGAGCCTTGCGCTCACATAAACAGGGATCAGGTGAGTCACACAGCACCAAGATCCCCATATTGGGCAACTGGTAATAGTTGCCTCTAGGTATCTCAGGTAGGGTAACTCCAATATATTTGCTGCAGAAATCTGTAGCCATGATGCCTCAGATACATCCATACCTCGTGGGACTAAGTGTTCTTTATAAATTGATTAAGTTACCAAAGACACTTCAGATCTGGTATCTAATAGGCACAACACCAAAATATACTACAGGTTCTGGACAGGTACCTACAATCCTAGAACCAAGATCATCAGTGTCTTGTATTGAGCCTTGGAGGAACTAAGAGTCTTGTTTCTGAATTGGAGATGAGGCAGATTCAGATCCACCTTGAGCCTGAGGGCAATCTTTGATAAAATGAGTTGGGGACTTCTCTTATTGATGGAGGAAGACAATGGCTTTTTGCTTTAACCCCCCCCCCCCCCCCAAGACGATCCATAATGTAGTCCACTGCCTCCTTTGGTGGCATGGGTATGGAAGAAATGGCATCCTTCAGATCAAGGACCCACTCTTCCACATCAGGATCATCACTCTTCACTTTGGGACCATGTAGTCTTGGCATGCAAGGCTCTCTTGATATTGCCTTGAATCCAATTGAAAGGTACAGAGAGAATGAACAGCAGTAATAACTGAAAATGTCCTTCAAGCAATGATGCCACCAAGTGTATAGGTAGTAACTTTAATCTAGATTAGCTGTACTTCTTTGCAAAGGATGATATAGTCAACAGTCATTGCCTGCCACAGTCAGGGTGAAGTCAGTGTCCATAGATTTGGCATTCCATCCTGCCGACTGTGCCAAGTGTGACCAAGATAAATAAATACTGCTCAAACTAGGATTTGCATACTCCTTTAGTCCATTTCTGCACCAAATTTAACCCCCACTATGGGTTTGCTGCTTTTTTTCGGCACGCTGCTGTGTAGGTATATGCCTGTTAGGGATACACCTGGGACTGGATTGCTGATAATGTACTATAAGCTGCTTTATAGGGTAAGCACTGTCCTATATGGTGACCAGGAAGGAAACCTCTATAAGCTGACTATGGGAAACCTGCATGCACCAAAACTGCATGGATGAAGCTGGATTTACAACTCACAAATCATAACCCTGGTCTTAGCTGCCATGATTTATTCTGGTGTCACACCCCATGTTTCCCCTTCCTAAAAGTTCCTAAATGCCCCTTAGCACAACTGTTCCTTACTGAAGGTTGACCTTCTTGCCCCCTGAGGGCAGCACCCTATGGTGCATTATTGATTGAACTGCATAAGTACATAATCAGTCCTGCTACAAAATCTTAAAAATAAAAAAATAAAAAAACACTGAAGCGAGACAATTTGAACTAATTTGGTTGAGACCCACCCAAGGTACATCCCCACCACATTCGAAGTGAATCTGGCTGACCGTTTTGGATAAGTCAAAAATGTGAATTGTGAACGGACGACCAACAAAGAGTGATGTCAGCCAGCACAGCTAAAAATTAGAAAAAATTGCAGCACCACCTGGTGAACAAGTTAGGAACTAAAAGTCCCTAGGAGTGTTCCTATGTGATATCAAAGCAATGGGGTGAGTGGTTTTCGAGAAATATTTGGTAAGATTTGCCCAAAAGAAGTCGAAAATGTAACAACAATAGCCATATATACTACAGTAGTAACACTTACCTAAGGTCGCAAAGTTTGATTTCCCATAACTTAATCAAAAATTAACATATACCCATGTCATTTAACAAATTTTCATTGTCTAAAGTCAAATTATATTATGATAAAAATTTAAGCAATTCTGTTCTGCCATTCTGGAGAAGAAGTAAAAAATAGCCTTAACACACAAAAAGTCATTAAAAAATTAATTATTGAAGCATCACCTGGTGGCCAAAAAAGGAACCATGTGAACCCAGGTGACCCTATGGGCAAAATCAAAGCAATAGACCTTTCCAGTACAATAGATGGCGTTGGCGTCCTTTTCAACAGTGCTTCGCGGATTGGGAAAATCAGGGTGTAACAGCTGTGCATCAGCCGGTCAGTGCCATATGCCAACATGGGGAAGCGAGACCACTGCTGTGTGCCAAATTGCCAGAATAATCGTAGTAAACAACCAGACCTAAGATTTTTTGCACCACTTTTATTATCCTAAGCATGGATCAGTTTTATTCGTGTTTTTATTGGTGTTTCTCAGTGGTATTTTGGCCAGGCTCGCGGCTTTGCTGTACCCTGAATCAGCTTTGCTGGCTGTGCATGTTGACGCTGATTAATGCTGCATTTAAAAGGTTGATAGATATATTTTGCCCATATTCAGTCGAGTGACGTCTCAAATATGTATAGCCGCACTAATAACGTAAAACCACATGTGTAACTGAGAGCAATTTTGTGGAGTTCTTGGTGGGATGTTCAATCGCGTGGCTTCGGCCGCCATTTTGAAAAACTTGGAATGGCTTGCTCATCGAATATTGTTTCCTGTGTATTTTCGGGACAAAACACATCGTGTACTCATTTTATCAAAAGTATTTACAAGCAGAGTTATGTGATAGGAAGTGACCTCCTGTTTAGTTTATTTTCAATGCAACAGTGGCCTCAATCGGCACAGTTCTGTGCTCTATAAATACTTACTGGAGAAACCATGTTTGTGTGTGGCTGCTTCTTGCCAGCTAGGGCTTGAGTGATATTTGAATATAGCACTAACCGCATTGCAGTCGACCCAAAAATGTTTATGCTGGAATTTAAAAGTAATTATGCATGTATGATGCAGACACATATAATCTAAATTCTCCCTTTCAACTTCTGCTCCGCTTTCTCTTGCTTTCACCTCCATTTCTAAACCAGTCCTCAATGGCGACCGAAACACCCAGATTACAGGCAGAGCCACCACCGGTGACAAAATGTACTAAAAGTTCGCAACGCCCTCTAACGTATTGCAAAGATCTATTGGCCAAGCAGTTTATGACATGAAGAAATTTGATTTTTTTCCCCAAAAAATATAAAAAATTCATAAAAAGAGAAAAAAAAATGCATCATCATCTCCTTCACAAATTTGGTAGAGGTCCACCTGGGGAACAACCGTGTGCAAAATAAAAAAATGTAAAAACTCTAATGACAGACGGACAGATGGGCAAATGGAGGACAGACACAAACGGAATCCAATAGCTCTGCAGACTGACAACTCAGCAGAGCCAGAAAAATCATGAACAATCCAAATATCACTGGATCGTGACCATTTAAACAAACTTGGTAGAAACCCACCCAAGGTATATTGCCACCAAGTTTGAAGGCAATCTGGCAGATGGTTTTGGAGAAGATGTTGATTGTTGACGTTAGACCATGGACGATGGGCCATAAGATAAGCCCAGCTTCTGACAAATCAGCTCAGCTAAAAATTTGTCAAAATCCCTGAAGCGTCACAATCTGAATAAACTTCATAGAGACTCACCCAAGGTACATCGCCACCAAGTTTGAAGTCAATCTGGATCACGGTTTCAGAGAAGTCAAAAATGTGAATTACCATTAGAATGCCCATTGACTTACATAGTAATCAACAGGGAAGGTGCATGTACCAACCAGTACCCAAATTGAAAAAATCTTTAAAAATCAGGAATTTAAAGGATGGCCGCCTAGTGTACACCTTTGTTTGACCCTTCCACAAGGAACATATCCACAAAGTTTCAGCTTAATCTGAGTAACGGTTCTGGAGAAGACGACGAAAATAGTAAAAACACACAAAAACAAGAGGATCATGATGATCCTGTGCTCTGCTGACTGGGATCTGCTTTTACAGTATTGGAACACATGGACTGCAGTCTGGATTTGTACAGCTATATACATGTATGTAGAGTGGTAGCAAAGTTTGTCCTTAAAATAAATTTTGCGGACGGACGGACAGACGGATGACGGACGCAAACAGATTCTATAAGCTCTGCTGATGGTAGTACATGTATTATCAATTGACATACTTTGCTGTTTCAATGGCTGCCGGTGTACAGTGGCAGCACTCACTTACAGTCACAAAGTCTGATATCGCATAACTTTGTCAAAAATTAACATATCCACATTATTTTCCCAAACTTTCATTGTCTAATGTCCAACTATATTTTGATAAAATTTTAAGCAATTCTACCATGCTGTTCTGGAAGAGAAGTCAAAAATAGCCTTAACACGCAAAAATTCATAAAAAAAATAGGAAAAAATCGTAGCGCCACCTGGTGGCCAAAATGAGAACTAGTTGACCACAGGTGACCCTATGTGCAATATCAAAGCAATTGGACTGGTAGTTCTTGAGATGAAGAATTTTTTTTTTTTTTCAAAAAATAAATTTAAAAATTCATTAAAAATAGAAAAATTATTGCATCATCATCTCCTTCGCAAACTTGGTAGAGGTTCACCTGGTCAACATCCATGTGCAAAATTAAAACATTCCATATAGCGGTTTTTGAGAAGAAGTCAAAAGGGTAAATACAATAGTGTAATATATGCACTGTATTGCCATATATATATATATATATATATATATATACAGCTGCAGCACTTCCTCACTGTTGCGAAGTTCGATATCCCATAACTTCGCCTAAAATTAACATATCCATATTATTTTCACAAACTTTCATTGTCCAATGTCCAACTATATTCTGATAAAATTTTAAGCAATTCTGTTCAGCCGTTCTGGAGAAGAAGTCGAAAATAGCCTTACAGGCAATAATTCATACAAAAATAGAAAGAATCACAATAAGAACTAGTTGACCCCAGATGACCCTATGTGCAATATCAAAGCAATTGGCTTCGTAGTTCTTAAGATGAAGAAATTTTAGTTTTTTTCAAAAAATAAATTAAAAAATTCATAAAAAATTGAAAATGACTGCATCATCATCTCCTTCACAAACTTGGTAGAGGTCTACCTGGGGATCATCCATGTGCAAAATCAAAACATTCTATGTAGCGGTTTTTGAGAAGAAGTCGAAAATATAAAAAGTCGAACGACAGACGGACAGACAGACGCAAACGGATTCTATAAGCTCTGCTGACTGATAAGTCAGCAGAGCTAAAAATCATTAAAAAAAATACCAAAAAAAATCGCAGTGACCTCTGGTGAACAAATTAAGAAGTAGGAATCTTTCTGTGTGATATCAATTAATTGGGTGAGCGGTTTGAGAGAAGATGTTTTAAGATTTGCCCCCAAAAAGAACCAAAACAAGGCATAGTGCCATGAAGGGGGGGGGGGGGGGAGAGCGAGGGGCAGAGAGTCTTTTCAAGAAGAAGCCAGAACACATGTCAGTTTTACTTTGTTAACAGCAGTCATCCAGTGCTAGAGAGTCTCACAGACAATGAAGGAATCAACTCATGAATAATTAACTTTGCGATGGGGATGACTGCCAGCACCAGTGACCACCTTGTTTCACTCTAAAAATGCCCAACATTTAATGAGATATCTGTACCAATTAGAGGGCAGCGTGAAGAGACCGTGCTCAGCTGACCTAAAGTTATTCACAAAATCAAAGTTGCAACTGAATGGACCTGTGTTGAGCTTCAGCTGAGTGCATACGACATTTAGTAGTATTTCTAAGATTTCCCTACAGAAAAATCCATTAAATGTAAATCAGCATTAGAAACTTACATTGTAATCTACAGGAAAGGTACACTTACCAATAAGTACCCAAATTGAAAAAATCATTAAAAATCTGAAATCCACAGCAGTGCTACCTAGTGAACAACTTTGTTTATGTTTAAACCTTTCACAAGGAACATACCCACCAACTGACCAAGTTTCAGCTTAACCTGAGTGATGGTTCTTCAAAAGAAGTAAAAAATACTGAAAACACACAAAAAATCATAAACAAAAAATATAGAAAACATTGCAGCGCCAACTGGTGAACAAATTAACAACTAGGAGTCGCCAGGAGTGTTTTTGTGTGGTATCAAAACAATCCGGTGAGCACCTTTGGGCAAGAATATCTTTTTAAGATTTGCAAAAAAAAAAAAAAAAAAGGAAAAGAAAAAAAAGAAAGAACAAAAAAATTCACAGAAAATAAAAAAATCGGTGGAGCATGACCTTTGGTGGAGATCCACCCAAAGTGCATTGCCACCAAGTTTGCACTGAATCTAGCTGACGGTTTTGGAGAAGTTGAAAATGTGAATTTTGAAGGGACGAATGACGCAAAACAATATCAGCCAGCAGATATAAAAATTTAAAAAAAAAAAAAAAAAAAAAAAAAAATTGCAGCGCCACATGGTGAACAAATTAGGAACTAGGAGTCCCTAGGCGTGTTCCTGTGTGACATCAAAGCAAATGGGTGAGTGGTTTCAGAGACTATTTTTTAGGTTTGCCCCTCCCACCCCCCACCCCCCACCCAAAAAAAAGAGAAAAAATAGAAAATCATAAAAAACCCGAAAGTCAGATGACCATACACATGGTAGGCCTACATCTCCACAACCCCCGTCCATGCATGTGTAATCGTCCTCATCAGATGTGATGTTCTTTCACTGGACCTATATTATAGACACGTATAATTAAGCACGCAACGTCCGGCAAATGTGAACCGCACCATTGCCTGTACATCCATGTTCCCAAGTGAGGTCGAACCCGTATCTCTACAAGTACAAGTGTCCCAACAACAATCGCTCTGATTGGGCAATTTGGGTCATGAGAACCGGCTTGAATCAATAGAGATCAGCGACTCACAAAACCATGATGCAGTCATTTAAACAGGAAGAAAATATATTTTTTATTTATTTCATCAGAATAAAATTATGGGCAGCAACTTTTTTCAGGGTCTGTGGCGCAACCGGAAACACAACAGTTTTTCTGTCTAGGCCTGATTGTTTTCAGTTATGCAGGCTGAAATATAGATCTTACTCGCTGAAATAAATCAATTCTCGCCACTCCGCACCATGAGTATAGTCTTTCTTAAGACCCTTTCCTATTTAATTCGTTATAAAATAAACTAGTTTATGAATTTTTGCAAATAAGTGCGGGGGAAGGGAAAGCCCATAGCGTCGAGCTAGAACAAGCCAGGCCGCAAAGGAGTGAAAAGGGGTGGAGGTGGGAGGGAAGGTAACACCCAGGATGTAAGCTAAGGTTTCCCAAAAAAGAGCTATTGCTGTATGCAAAAGCGCCCCTGTTCCCATAGCACAGCCAGGACATGTGTTTTATTTACATTTGTCGTTGATGTGAGGGGCTCAAATTCTCTGTATCTAGTATTAGAGCTGTGACGTCATTATATTCTGCCTATTCGGTTCCATTCTAGCCCCTACCTGAAAAAAAGGGTCTTTAAAATTCTGCCGGGTTCCGGTCGCATCCGTTAGGCGGTGCTGCGGTGCTGCGGTGCCTGTGGAAAAACACACCAGCTGGGCAACAGCCACCAGTAACACGCAGACCCACTTTGATAACACGTGTTGCAGTTTCTCAACTTCTGAGTAATTACTCACTGAGTGATCTCAGCACTTGATTGGTTTAGAATATTAGCCAGCCAATCAGATGTAAAGAAACCCAAGAGACTGAGAAATATTCTCAGGTCTGAGCAATTACTCACAGTCACTGAGTAAATGTTTTGGGAACATCGGGCCGTGGTCCCGGGTCTACAGTACAGTCGGGCAACAGTGCTGCAGGACCATGAACTGCACTAGCTGGCAGCACTGAACTGGCAACTGTGGTACAGAAGTCTGGGCGATATCGAACGGAGGAACAAAGTCGAAATTTAGGTTGCATTATACACTTTATGAAGTCAATCGGGGACAGCTGATCAGGGAATGGGTACTCTTTGATGACGCGGGTTGCAGCATGATACGGTGATGGCCAAGCAGCTAGGCCTACTGTCAAAGCGGTGCTGTGAGCGCACAGAAGCTTTGGCAACGTGCAACTGAGTAACAAATTTAAGTTGCAGTAGGCCCATAATAAGAAGATTGCCCATTGGAATTGGAATGGCTTCTGCTAAGTATAGATCATAGAAGATGCAAGTAAACTTTATGTGTTAGAATAGGCAATAGTATATACAATAAATATGAAAAGAACATAATTTATCTATTGTAGACTACTGTATTCTACATGCAGCATGATGCAATGGATCTATTATCTAGTCCCAGCGGTAAGCTTGCAAATTCACTGTCGTTGCTAATATTTGGCTCTACTATGCAACATGAATTTCAACTTTGTTCCTAATAATACGCTTTCAATCATGAAATCACTGATCCGACCTAAACACAAATGACCATTCCTACCAGCCAATGACAAATGTGTTATAACATGAAAGGAGACGATTATGGCTATTATAACTGTCTCGTGGCTTCGTCACTCGACAGTTATAAGCCATAATCGTCTCCTTTCAGGTTATAACTCTCACGTGTCCAGAACCGCTTCGCTGCTTGGCTTGTTTTGGCTCGACCTATGACCCCTCCCCTTCCCCCCCCCCATTTATTTGTATAATATACATTACCTATTTTGTTTTATAACGAATTGACTAAGAAAGGGTCTTAAGAAAGACTACCACTAGTATTGCCGCAGCTCAAAATTCAAGGCATGATGACATTTCCATTCCGTACTTCTCACGAGGTGGGTCAGCGTCTTGCACTGCCCAACTTTTGTGAACAACGTGAATCTGACACATTATAGATTCTTCTTGACTTGTAAGATTCTGAATATTCTGAACTACAAAAAGACCCCAAACAAACAGGGTATATCTGATGATGTCAAATTTATTATAACAAATGATAAATGCAATTGAAAGCTGTGATAACAGTCGAAAACAAACTCGTCCCTTTTCAACTAAAATGGACTCGTCTTTACGCGAAATACAGCGATGTAGTTGGGTGAAAATGCTCTGCCAAAACTGCGTCTGTTTTCTGGTCAATGGAGCCAAGAACCAATGTTCTTGTAAGAGAGAGAGAGAGAGAGAGAGAGAGAGAGAGAGAGAGAGAGAGAGAGAGAGAGAGAGAGAGAGAGAGAGAGAGAGAGAGAGAGAGAGAGAAATAACTGATTGGTATTTATCTATGCTACATGTTACAACAGACGCCATTCTGTGATGCTATACGGGGGAAATATATCTCTATATACGCCACGAAGGTAGCTTCATTGCAGAGCAATTGAAACACAAACTGCGCATAAAATA
The DNA here is from genome assembly GCA_964020975.1 of Hermodice carunculata. NCBI lineage: Eukaryota > Metazoa > Annelida > Polychaeta > Eunicida > Amphinomidae > Hermodice > Hermodice carunculata. The sequence continues at coordinate 69,026,527 of OZ026613.1, forward strand.
TATTAGCATTGGTTCTTGTTTATTTTGAATTTGTAAGAAACTCCTGTTTTGATTCAAACTACAAAATTAATACAATCACATGAGATAATTTATGTGAAGAGGGTAATGTGGTTTTAGACAGGTTTCATATTCACTTATTCAGTGCTGTCCAGCAGAAAATCTCTGTAGCAAAATTGTCCTTACTTGTAGCATTTTTCTACTTCTTCACATAAGCAACACTTATTTTTGAGAAATTTGTAGCAATTTTGAAGAGCACTGTAGCAAATTTTGCTACAATGCTCCAGTTGGACAGCCCTGTTATTATATTACCGTGTAAGTCGGTGGGCCCGGCTATAAATACCCCCCCCCCCCCCGAAAAAAATCATTGGAGCCTGACAACTTGAATAAACTTGGTATAGACCACAGGCAAACTGAAACGTCTGTGTGCTGGGCGCATCCCATTGTGTACATAATAATACACAAGGCGTCCCACTCACCGTGTCAACATTCAACAGTACCCTCGCGTTTGCTTCAATAAAGTTAACATATCCTCCTGGCTGTGGTAAAACCATATATGTCTGTGTTCCTTATTACCTAGTCTATATGACGAACAACATTTTAACCTTCTACCTTACACTAAACATGTTAAAATACGGAGCGAAACTCGCAAACACGTTTTCGTCAGCGTTCAAGGCGGAAGTTATGCGGTTTTAACGTCCGAAAGCTGCGAAAAACGGAAAAATTGTCACGCGATACAACCACATTTACCCCAAGTGAAGCATCGGTCGGGGTAAATGTGGTTGTATCGCGTGACAATTTTGCCGTTTTTCCAGCTTTCGGACGTTAAAACCGCATAACTTCCGCCTTGAACGCTGACGAAAACGTGTTTGCGAGTTTCGCTCCGTATTTTAACATGTTTAGTGTGAGGTAGAAGGTTAAAATGTTGTTCGTCATATAGACTAGGTAATAAGGAACACAGACATATATGGTTTTACCACAGCCAGGAGGATATGTTAACTTTATTGAAGCAAACGCGAGGGTACTGTTGAATGTTGACACGGTGAGTGGGACGCCTTGTGTATTATTATGTACACAATGGGATGCGCCCAGCACATAGACGTTTCAGTTTGCCTGTGGTATAGACCCACCCAAGCTACATTGCTACCAAGTTTGAAGTGAATCTGGCGAACGGTTTTGGAGAACTTGATTGTTCATGACTCTACGTTATTAATTCTTTGGGATATATGTTTTTTCAATATCCCTTTATTTCATCTCCATTGTTTAAAGCACACAAGTCATCTATAAATCTTCTTGTGTGAGAATATGATCTTCTTGCAGTTGTAAAGTTTGTTTTTGCCAATTCTTCCATCCATTTTGATTCATAATAATGTAAATAAAGGTTGGCAATATATGGGGTTGGATATGCTCCCATTGGTATGCCTATACTGTTTGTTGATAGACTCTGGTTCCAAAGCAAAAGTATGCATTGTTGATAATGTATTCTATCATTTGAGCACACTCTTGTCTTGTGTGAGATGTTCCTTTGCTCTTATCTTTATCAAATTTATCCTCAGCACCAGATATTTTAATATACTGACATGTGCCACCTTTGAACACTTTAGCCAACATTGAAATTAAAGACGTTCGGTACACTGGTCAAAAGAATTTAGAAATCTCTGGTTTTTTGGTGTGAACCTAGATTTTGGCATTCGAAACAAAACGCAAGCAAAAAATTGGCATGTCACGGTGCTACTATTGTCGCTAGGTAGCGCTACATGTAAGGACTACAGAAATTTGATAGCAAACATTATATATGTGGGTAAAAGCAAAAAAAAAAAAAAAATAAGGATGCAAAAATATGCATAAAATAACTCAATATGAGTGTATGCAATGTATATCAAGCATTCTAATAACAAATTTGTAGACAAAACATGCTGGAATGTGATTTTAAATTCATCTCGTCTTGCAAAAATGTTTAAGTGCTCACATTATTTTTTAAGTTTGAAATAGAAAAAATATTTGCAAATCCCTGAAAAATTGTAGGGGGTTTCCAAAATATGCACTGATTTCATTGATTAACAAAGAAAGATATCATACGGTGCTATTTTTTCCGCAATTGTACAAAGAATTCATGCATGTTGACTTAATTTGTTCTAAGATCATAGGTACAAGGTATCCATTCATTGTCTAACTTCGATACCATATCAATATACATGTATGTAGGCTAAGTAAATGGCAGTACGTCGTTAATTTTATATTTCAGTCATAATATATACTTTCATAGTTTTACTGAGAAGAGGCAAACATTTTAAGATTCTCTCCATAGTGCAATACAGCAATGTGGAAAAAGAGGTAAAAATAAGAATATCAAAATTATAGTTGCCTGAATACATTGTCGAAAGGTAACACAGGCAGCACATTATCAAATATGCCTCTGCCACCTTTTGACGCGGGGGTATTACTGTGATCCCACCGCCACCCCCACCCCCAGTTGGGACAGCGTTTATCGTACCACATTCACAAGAAATGTAAAGTACACTGGCCAAGCCATATCGTTTTTCTGATTCTCTATTTTTTAGGGACAATTTTTAGTTTTGTTTTGTTTTTCTTACATTCCTCGCATACAAGATTATCGGCTAGTACACTTAGCTCCACTATTCTACGACCTTCGTCACGGTTATAACTGTCAGTGTTCACATGTGCATGTGGCATTTGGGGGGGAGGGGGCGTGGCTTTTTCGACGGTGGCTTGGTCAGCGTTCGCTGATTGTGTACATGCGTTTTGGTCTACCACTGCCGTCTTTCGACGTATTCTGCCTTGTTTTAAAGCATTTAGTCCTTTGTTTTGGCATTTGTTAACAAACCGCCCATTCTTTTTCCTTTTCACTCTTCGTAAACAATCCATATTTCTCAAACGGAACTGTGCAAAATAGGAAAAGCGAACAGCAGCTAGTGCAGGTATCGACAAATACCAGCTCTAACTGTATAGAGGCATTGGACCATAAATGGTTGCGCATATCGCGGTGTACCGAACGTCTTTAACACGTTGTTCTGTCAAGTTGATCTTTGTATACAATGTTGAGAAATCAAAGGTATGAATTGATTTGCCACCTTTCTTATTGTTGATTTTGTCAATGTCTAGTAGAATATCCCTTGTACTATCTGTAATCCACATTCTATTCACTCCCGTGTACATTTTCACTTTTTTGCAGTAGTTAGTATGTGAATTTTTGACAAGTTTGAGAACTTGAAATGGTGAGTCGTTTGGCAACTTGTTTCGAAACATATTTCTTTGCTGCAATGATGAACCTGAATTTAACAGGGTTTTTATGCATTTTGACAATTGCATATATAATTGGTAATTTTTGTCCTCGTTTGAGACAATGCATAATACGGACGGACGGACGGACGATGGACCATCCTACAAGCTCAGCTGACTGACAAGTCAGCTGATCTTATAGGAGCTTGATTTCACTTCTGCTACAAGGCGACTTGTATGAGGAGCGTGGTCCAGGATTTGGGAAATTTAATTTCAGCCTCTCACAGGATGAGTCCTATACAGCTGAGTTAAAAGAGTTAATTCAAGTGTGCAAAAATAAACATAGTGTAGAAGATAAAAGATTACTTTGGAATACAATAAAGTGTGAAATCCGGCGCTTTTCTGTAAATATTTCAAACTTAAGAGGAAAAAAGAAAGACAGGAACAAAATGGCTTAAAGATCGAATTTGAAACCTTAACAGAAAATATAAATAATGTAACTAATGCTGAAAATTAAAGATTAGAAGAGATATAATCTCTTTTAAATAATAAACAGACTGAGGGAGTTATGATCCGATCAAGAGCCCGATGAACCGAAATTTGAGAAAAAAAAAAAACACCAAATATTTTTGTGGCCTGGAAAAAAGAGGAATTACAAGAGTAAAAAATATCACAAAACTCCAAGCTGCAAATAATAAAGAGATAATGGAGCAAAAACAATTCTGGATGAGGAAGAATCTTTGTACTCTAGTAATAGCATAAGCACTTCAGATTTTAAAAATTGTGCATTTTTTCAACAAGATACACGAAATTAGAAGAAGAAAAATTAAGATGTGAAGGTATGTTAACAGGAATAGAGCGTAAACTTGCTTTAGACTTCATGAAAAATGGAAAGAGCCCAGGCACTGATGGTCTCACTCCCAAATTTTAGAAGTTTCTCTGGACAGAAATCAAAGAGTTGGTAGTTGATACATTAAATTATGCTTTCAATACACGCAAGCTTTCTGTTGCCCAATGTATAGGTATCATATCTTTAATCCCTAAAAAGATGAACGCACTTTGCTTAAAAACTGGCAGCCTATCTCCCTTTTGAATACCGACTATAAACTTTTGTTCAAAACTATAGCAAGAATAATGCAGAGTTTCTTACATACGTTCATACACAGTGACCAAACAGGTTATATAAAAATATATTTATTGGTAAAAATATAAGAGTAATGAATGATATTTTAACATTAACTGGAATACAAAACATCCCTGGATTGATTTTATTAGTTGACTTTGGAAAGGTATTTGGCCCATAGAATGGCCTTATATCAATAAAGTGCTATATCCCTTTAACTTTGGAGAAGATCTCCGAAGGTGGATCTTTGTTCTATTTAATGATCCATCTTGTGTTATTAACAATGGCTATGCCTCTGAACTTTTACCTTATCTAGAGGAGTGAGGCAGGCGTGTCCTGTTTATCCCTTCTTGTTCATTTTAGCAATATAGAGCTCCTAGCTATCAACATTAGAAGCAATCAAAATATCTCAGCTGGCAGATGACACCGCATGTTTCCTATCAGAAATAGAATCGGCAAAGCAGTTGCTCAATGTTCTTAAAAATTTTGAAATTCTCTCTGGTTTAAAGTGTAATAAAGACCAGACTATTGCAAAATGGATAGGGGCAAGTAAGTTTGCCCCAAATGGTGATTTAACTGTTCTCTGGTGCAAAACCCATTTCGCTGTATCAGGCATAACCTTTCATGATGAGGATGAAAAGCAAATGATTAAGCTCAATTTCGATCCTAAACTTTCTTCATTTAAAGAAGTCTTGAAAGTTTGGAGGGCCAGAAACTTATCGTTAATTGGAAGAAATATAGTATTAAAGTCACTGGCAATCTCTAAGCTACTTTTGTGCTCGCTCATCCATACTGATGAAACTGTAATTAAGGAAATACAAACTTGCTTTGGAAACTTTTTGGTGGAGCAACGGTACACCAAAAGTAAAAGCTGTAATTATATACAAGGACATACCTAATGGTGATATGAAACTGCTACATTTCAAATTCCAGATTAATGCATTGAATTTTAATGGGATTATACGCAATTTTATAATAGGAATGGAAAATGGACATTCACTTTTCAGCAATATATTTCGCATATGAAAGTACAAGATGTATTTTTCAGCAGATGTTTTGGACATTCAACCTGTCTCATTATCCTTTATTTTATCAAGATTTGATCAATACATGGAAGGAAATTCAGCTGATATATATCCCCAACTCTGGAATGAACATTATGAATGAAATGTTATGGCATAATAATTTATACAATGGAGAGAAAACCTGTATTTTTGAAACATTGGTACGGGAAAGGAGTCAAATTCATAAGGGATATTGTTGAAAATGGCTGCACTTTTTTGTCAATTGAAGATTTAAGAAACAAATATTGTATCAACACACACTTTTAGAATATTAATCTTTACGATCTGCAATGCCAGGACACTGGAAACAACAAATTCATACCGACATTATCAAAATTCCTGAGGACTTTCTAGGTGTATACAGTAATTATATGTCTCACTGTATATCACCTCTTTCACTTTTAAAGGCATGGTGACCTCAAAAAAAATTGGTCAAGGTCACTGATATTATATAAACTTCTACATTGGCCATTATCTATTGATCCAATAAATTTGGCAAGTATACTCCAATTACTTTTCCAAATATGGAATTTCACATCTTAAAATACAAATATGGAATTTCACATCTTAAAATAAAATATGCTCGTAATTTCCGTCAAATTATAGGTGGTGCCTCTAGTACCATTACCAACTTAGAATTTAAACCCCCTGACAATCCCACCAACTTTGGTGAAGATCCACCTAAAATTAAAGATGCTCGAGTGTTTACAAGATTTTCACATTTTGAATGTAGGTGGCGCCACCAATACTGAAAGGGGCCTAGATTTTCATACATCCTGCAAGTTCTGACAGTTATATTGGGCTAACTTGAAAACTGTGGATGGTATTGCGCAAACGAGCAAAATTTTTTGGACGGACAGGCACGAGCGGTCGCATAAGCTCTGCGTCCTTTGCTCAGCAGAGCTAACAACAGCCCCATGGGCCTAATGCTCTGCTGGCACCATGGCTATTTTGCACCTGCATCTTCACGTCAATGTTGTGAGTCCTCAAGTGGCTTCTGAACATCTAAGCCTTATGTAAATTTAGTGTACAAACTGTCCAGCAGATGGCACTTCATTTCACATGTAATCATAGCTTATTTGTGCAATTCCTGTGATGGATACTCTTGCATGTGCCAAAACAACAATCAGCGAGTCCTTCATTTTATGTCCTCAGTGACGCTGGTACAGAAGATCAAGGAAACGCAGATTATACAATACAAAAGGCCCATGGCCCTTGTGCTGTCCTGACATTGCCATCGATGTCCAAGCTACACCTTGCCATTACAAAATCACCTCATTCAACTTTACAGGCATGGGGACCACAAAAATATGCAAAGGTCCCTGATATTATAGAACATTGTAGCATTGGACATGGTCCAGATATCCTATAAATTTGGCAAGTCTTATCCAATGACTTTTCCAAATACGAAATTTTACATCTTAAAACACATTTTGGCTCATAATTTCTGTCAAATTATAGGTGACGCCACCAGTATCATTAGCAAGTTATATTTTGACCTCCCCCACAATCCCACCAAGTGCCGTGAAGATCCACCAAAAATTAATGATGTTAGAGTGTTCACAAGATTTTCACATTTTTGACCCTATATCGCATAATATTGTAGGTGGCGCCACCAACATCTAAAATAAACTTAGATTTTTATACACTCTAGAAGTCCTGAAAGTAATATTGGGCTGACTTGAAAACTGTGGACCATATCGCAGTCAGAAGATTTTACATTTTGACCCATATATTCCATAATACTATATTCGGCACCACCAACATTGAGGTCAATGAAGATTTTTATACACTTTATAACCAACCTCTAAACATTTTATGGTCCTAACTAAAAATTATGGCGTGCAGCGCACTATATTTAAACTGGCCATTTGACCTTGCCCTTCAACTCAGATTAAACAAAAGGGCTGTGTGAACAGCCCGTGCCTCAGCTGATCTTGACAGTCATCACACTTGCAGCTCAATGAACTTGGGAAAGGATCAAGGACACCATGTTCTGAGTAAGTCTGACCTTTATAGAAGAACACCTACATGTGCAACATCAAAGTTCAAGTAATTCTCAAGTTATAATGAAGAGTAAAATTCATGTATGTTGCACTGTGACCCCACAAACGAGGTCAAGGTCATTCATGTACTGTCTCAGCATGACCTTCATACAGAATAATTAACATGTGTAGCGAACTCAAAACAGATCTCAAGTTATCAAGTAAACAGTAAATATCGTGTCAGTTGTCCTGTGAATTAGCATTAGAATGCCCATTGACTTACATAGTAATCAATAGGAAAGCTGCATTGAACGATAAGTACCCGAATTGAAAATCCTTAAAAATCAGGAATCCAAAGCAGTGCCACCTACTAAACAACTGTTTGACCCTTCCACAACAATATATCCATCACATTTCAGCTTAATCTGAGGGATGGTTCTGAGAACAAGTGAAAAATAGCAAAACCATACAAAAAATTGCAGCGACACCTGGTGAACAAATTGGGAACTAGAGGTCCCCGGGAGTGTCTATGTACGATATCAAAGCAATTGGGCGCGTGGTTTCAGAGCAGAAGAATTTTGAAGGTTTGTCCCCCAAAAAACAAAAAAATTCATAAAAAATCCAAAAATCAATAGAGCGTGACCATTTGAACACACTTGGTAGAGACCCACCTAAGGCACATCTCCACCAAGTTTGAAGTAAATCTGGTCAATATTATTAAAATTATGACCATTACAAGAAATTCCCATGTTAAGTTTTCCTATTAAAACTTTTGTAGAGATTTTTGAAAAAAATTCATAAAAAAAATCCAAATTCATTGGAACATGACAATTGGAACAAACCTGGTAGACACCCACCCAAGGTACATTGCCACCAAGTTTAAAGTAAATCTGGATGATGGATTTGGAGAAGTCGAAAATGTAAATTAGCATTAGAATGCCCATTGACTTACATGGTAATCAATAGGAAAGGTGCATTTACCCCAAAGGAGCCGACTTGAAAAAATCATTAAAAATCAGGAATCCGCAGCATTCCCACACAGGGAACAACTTTGTTTGGCCCTTCCATTAGGAACATATCCACCAAGTGTAAGCTTAATCTGAGTGACGGTTCTGGAGGAGAAGTCGAAAATATCTATAACACACAAAAATTCAAAAAAAAAAAAAAAAAAAATTTAGAAAAAAACTGCAGCGCCACCTGGTGAACAAATTAACAACAGAGAGTCCCTAGATGTCTTCCTGTGTGATATCAAAGCATTTGGGTAAGCAGTTTCGGGGAACAAGATTTTTTAAGATTTCTCCAAAAAACCCAAAAAAATTCATTAAAAATCCAAAAATCACTGGAGCATGACCATTTGAAAAAAATTGGTAGAAACCTACCCAAGGTACATCCCCACCAAGTTTGAAGTTAATCTGGATGACGGTTTTGGAGAACAAGCCAAAAATGTGAATTAGCATCTGAATGCCCATTGACTTCCATAGTAATCAATAGGAAAGCTGCATTGACCGATAAGTACCAGAATTGAAAAAATCGTTAAAAATCAGGAATCACCAGCATTCCCACATAGTGAACAACTTTGTTAGACCCTTCTACAAGGAACATATCCACCACGTTTCAGCTTAATCTGAGTGATGGTTCTGGAGAAGAAGTCGAAAATAGCTATAACACACAAAAATTCATAAAAAATTAGGAAAAAATTGCAGCGCCACCTGGTGAACAAAATTAAGAACTACATGTCCCAGGGAGTGTTCCTGTGTGATATCAAAGCAATTGGATGAGTGGTTTCGGACAAGAAGATTTTTTAAGATTTACCCAAAAAAGAACTAAAAAATTCATAAAAAAAATCCAAAAATCACTGGACCGTGACCATTTGAACAAACTTGGTAAAGACCCACCCAAGGCACATCTCCACCAAGTTTGAAGTGAATCTGGCTGACAGTTTTTAAGAAGAAGTCGAAAATGTGAATTGTGGACGACGGACGGACGGACGGACGACGGACGGACGACAGACCCTCAAAAAACCTCAGCTGACTGACAAGTCAGCTGAGGTAAAAATTGTTATGCTCAAAATGTGCGCCCCACATCCAGCTTTCCATAAATGGTATGTTTGTTCAAATCGGGTAATAAGTTTTAGTTGTTGAAGAAAAACAAACATTTTGACAAGCGCCAAACTCCAAAAGGGTCATGGTGACCTAAAAACTAGGGCACCAAGCACAGCTTTATGTATTATGTAACCAAGTGCAATTTTGATCTGGAGGCTCAATTCCCTTTACCATCGATGTCCAAGCTACACCCTGCCATTACAAAATCACCTCTTTCAACTTTACAGGCATGGGGACCACAAAAATAAGTAAAGGTCCCTGATATTATAGAATATTCTAGCATTGGACATGGTCTAGATATCCTATAAATTTAGCAAGTCTTACTCAATCACTTTTCCAAATATGGAATTTTATATCTGAAAACACATTTTGGTTCATAATTTCCGTCAAGTTATAGGTGACGCCACCTGTATCATTAGCAAGTTATATTTTGACCTCCCCACAATCCGACCAAGTGCCGTGAAGATCCACCAAAAATTAATGATGTTAGAGTGTTCACAAGATTTTCACATTTTGATCCTATATTGCATAATATTGTAGGTGGCGCCACCAATATCCAAAATAAACTTAGATTTTTATACACCCTAGAAGTCCTGAAAGTTGTATTGGGCTGACTTGAAAACTGTGGAACGTATGGCAGTCAGAAGATTTTTATATTTTGACCCATATATTCCATAATACTATATTCGGCATCACCAACATTGAGGTCAATGAAGATTTTTATACACTTTATAACCAACCTCTAAACATTTTATGGTCCTAACTAAAATATTATGGGGGGCAGCGCACTATATTTAAACTGGCCATTTGACCTTGCCCTTCAACTCAGATTAAAAAATTGTTACGCTCAAAATGTGCGCCCCACATCCAGCTTTCCATAAATGGTATGTTTGTTCAAATCGGGTAATAACTTTTAGTTGTTGAAGAAAAACAAACATTTTGACAAGCGCCAAACTCCAAAAAGGGTCATGGTGACCTAAAAACTAGGGCACCAAGTACAGCTTTATGTATTATGTAACCAAGTGCAATTTTGATCTGGAGGCTCAATTCCCTTTACCATCGATGTCCAAGCTACACCCTGCCATTACAAAATCACCTCTTTCAACTTTACAGGCATGGGGACCACAAAAATAGGTAAAGGTCCCTGATATTATAGAACATTCTAGCATTGGACATGGTCTATATATCCTATAAATTTTGCAAGTCTTATCCAATGACTTTTCCAAATATGGAATTTTATATCTTAAAACACATTTTGGTTCATAATTTCCGACAAATTATGGGTGGCGCCACTAGCATCATTAGCAAATTGGACTCCGACCTACCCAACAATGGCACCAAATTTGGTGAAAATCCACCATAAATTAAAGATGCTCGAGTGTTCACAAGATTTTCACATTTTGACCCTTATATTGTATTATGTAGGCAGTGCCACCAATATCAAAAGAAACCTCGATTTTCCTACACCATAGTCCTGAAATTATATCGGGTGAACTTTAAAACTTTTCAAGTTATGGCGCTCACAACCCAAATTTACGGACGTCTCTAGTATATTACACTTATGTACTAACAATGATCGTAAAGAGAGTGTTTAAGGTAAATGACTCTAGTCACCTCTGCACCCAAGTGATGAAATAAGAGTAGCCAACAATGACTGGTAGTTTCTGACTGTAGATAGACTAGAGAAAATCTCTAGGTGGGTTTAAGGTATACCAACAATCACCCTGCCTAAATCTATAGATTAATATACTATTAGTGTCTTGGAATGAGCGTTTTATTTTGTCAGTATTGTTCCATATCTATGGAAACACTTCAACAGTTTTTTATATAGCTTTTGTGCCACAGTCTTTTCATCGATATTCTCCTTCTCCTTACAAATTCACTTATTTGTGATGGGTTTCTGCTAACGTGTAAAACCTGTCCAATGACCACACCATAGGCTAGGTTCTCTGGAATGTTTCCAGTGATACCAGGATATGAAACTACAATGTAGGTGGAATTTGAATTGTTCCCATTTGTCAAAAATCTTTGTCACATACTATTTGCTGTCAATCCCTATTTCAAGATCAAGGAAAGTTGCCTCATTGTCACTCTCATTTTCTTTATTCAAAATGAGTTCTTTTGTGTAAATTTCCTTCCAATGTTCCTTGATCTCATCCTTGTTGTTAAGAGTACATAGATCATCCATGAATCTTCTAGTAAGTGAATAGAATCTTCTTGCAGCAGTGTAGTTTCTTTTTGCCAATTCTTCCATCCATTTGGATTTGTAATAATGTAGATATACATGTAAATTGGCAATATAAGGAGCTGGATCAGTTACCATGGATATTCAAACTATTTGTCCAAATGCTTTACCAAAGCTAAAGTATTCATTGTTGATAATATCCTTTATCAAATCAGAACATTCTTCTTTGATGCAACGCGTTCTTGTATCCTTTTCTTTGTCAAATCTTGGCCGGACATGCGCGACACAAGCTCAGCAATCTTAGGTGAGCAGACCTTAAATTGGGTTAACGGAGTCTGAACTATGTTCTTATTGCCCATCGATGGATTCTATTTTTCACAAATTTTGTAGATTGTGACCAGATTCAAATATTTTGGACTAGTTTCTAAGACTGGTGGTATATTTACACTGGAAAAACTATTCTACTATCTCCTTCTGATATTATTTTTGGTTTACATAAATCAAATGGCATGTATCCTTTGAACAATTGTATTTTACAAGGGAAATATCATTTATCGTAGAGCATGTCAGGAAATGAATATACAGCTTAACAACTTTTTACCTTATCTAAATTTTTACCTTATTTAACACATAGTCAAAGTTGAAAGGCAAGTACAGTACAATCAATCAGGTCAAAGTCTGTTTATTCAGCAATGGGGTCCAATATCTTCCTTTTTGTTAAGCTGGCATGATGTCTGTAATTATGTCATTTTATTTTGTAAACACTCAATGTGCATGGAGAACAAATAAAAAATAATACAAAAAAAAAAAAAAAAAAAAGTAAGTCAGCTGAGCTAAAAAGCTTGCCGAGACCATACAAGCATACGTTCTGCACGATTACCTCAGTAATGGATCCATAAAGCATATGGAATAAATAAGCTTGTTTTATCCATCATTTTAGTTGTGGATCAATACAATAATATGGACTAAGTAAGCTTATTTCTATGTCTAACTTAGCAGTGGGTCAATAAAAAGTATGGACTGAATAAGCATATATTATTCTACATCCTTACCTTAGCAGTGGATCAACAGAAGTGTATGGACTAAATCAGCATATTATTTTACATCCTTACTTCAGCAGTGGACAAATTAAATATATGGACCAGCTAAGCCAAAAATACATTATTCTAAATCCTTATCGCAGTAGCTGAATCAATTACAGTATATAGATTAAATAATCATACATTATTATATTCATTACAGTGGTACCTGTCTTGAGAGACCCCTAAATATGAGAGACTGCATATCTTTTTAAGACAGCTCTCTCAGGACACTGTGCTATCTTTTCCATGTTATTATACCTCTAATGAAAGACCACCTGTTTTGAGAGACCACATTTTGACCTGCCCTAGAGGTGTTCTCTCAAGACAGGGACCACTGTATATCTTACACCTACAAAGCATTTACGAAGGGACATTGGAGATCTGGGTGTGAATGGCTGTAGGATTTCTTTCATCAGGAGTCAATGTCACATCTGGCAAGGCAATCATCCTGGCATTGAAGAAGTCCCTCACTTATGTGTGAAACTTGACATAGATCCTGAACAATAAGACCTCTAGGGCTTTGGTCACATCATGCATGTAAGCAACTTCACACCTACCCATGATGGCCCAGGAACTTGTCAGGATACATCCTATAGCCAGACACGCAACTGACATGCAATTTATGCCAGTGTTGCTGTTGTACACATTTTGAACCAAGGCCATGCCAGCTTTTGCAGGAAATTGAATCCTTTCCCCTTTAAACAAATTAAAAAGTAGAAATGCCAACCAGAACCATTATCTGTGACAGATACCCATTCATCAGACCATGCCTGACAGCAAAATGAAAAACACTTGCAACAAAAATGTTCACTTAATATATACTTTATTTGATTGGCAAAATGTAAAACCTGCCATATCTCGCTGTTTATGAAATAAGCAGACATCTTAAATTTCTCTTATTTTCGTTGGTCCTGTAAAACAGATCACAGCTTTCCCCTGCAGTTCTCATGCACACAAATTAAAAAAAAAAAAAAAAAAATAATAGAAACAAAAACAAAGCGAACAGGCTCTTTCACAAAACCAATATGGCCCTCAAGGGACTGTGTCCTCCTCTTTGCTCCAAGCTGGAAAAGACCCATCTCCTGCCTGTTTTGTATATAGATAGCAAAATTGAACACCTATTATATAACCAGCAAATGCTACTTTATCAAGGATCCACGTGGCCTTTTGATGAGCATCAAATTGAAGGAATAAAAATTCCTTTCTGTTCCTTACGTATATTAACACAAAAGGCAGCAATATACTTTATTCACATCTATACGAAGCACTTGATTACAATGTTTCTGGAGTACTGTTATAACAAGTAACAAATTGTGGTTGTTGGATGCAGTTCATAGTACTGCCATCTGCTGGCAGCACAAGCAGTTAGTTACACTAAATCTTTCATTTGGAACTGTGTTGCACTAGTTGATGTTGTAGACAAGAAACTTACCACAAACTGTCCACATATATGAAAGCTACACTTGAAACATAATGGAGCATACACGAAAACTAGGATTTCTAAACGTTTCTTGTGTAAGTATTTATAAAGCAAACAAATATGAAAGCAGAATATTTGTATCATGGACACAAGAATTCAACAGGATTATGGAATGCAATATATTTCTTCACATTAAGCTTTCCCTGTCATGACAAGAGTAAAGGCTGATAACACTTCGTTGTGTTCCATTTCAATCAACTCAGAACACTAAAATGACTTTGGTTGCATAGTGTACTTTGTAAATGGCATTAAGTGCTGGCCAGTTTTGTTGCACCAAAGCTACTTGCAAGATGTTTAAAAATGTCCCCATTTAAGTGCCACAGTAAAGGTAGCATTGGTTACATACTGAAATAACACTGTGGTATATAAAGCACCCTGCAGCAAGATACATGTATTTGTCCACTAGCTGTCTTCTGCAACCTGTATCAGAAGTCCACAGCACTGATTTTTCAATCTTAATTGCGCTTAACCCCTTAAGTTTTCTAATCTTTACATGATCTCCATTACCACTAAAATTAACCATCCATTTCTTTAAAATTGTTTTTTGTCAACTGCAGATAAATCTTCATTCTTAGCACTTCATATACAACCGCAAAAATGAGTTATACACAAAAGAAAAAATAAACTGGGGATTCTATGACATTCTACAATAAAATTTTATAAACTGGGCCTGTCTCTCCCCATATACATACTCCAATATGCAAGTACAATTTTAGACATATTCCACTAAGCAACGCATTTACTTTGCACTTAC
This sequence comes from Hermodice carunculata, assembly GCA_964020975.1. Lineage (NCBI taxonomy): Eukaryota > Metazoa > Annelida > Polychaeta > Eunicida > Amphinomidae > Hermodice > Hermodice carunculata. The sequence continues at coordinate 69,041,539 of OZ026613.1, forward strand.
AAGCATGTCGCTTTTCATGATTTCAATTATTTTGTTACAACTCCTTGTGCTTCAGATTATTTCTTTTTTTTGCTTTTGCTTTTTCTTTTTGTCAGCAGTTTTCATTGTGCCACAGAATTTTTTTCATCTCTTAATACCCTTTTCTTCATCAGTCACGCAGTGGGTGCTGCAAGATTATACAGGTATTTCCAGAAAATATCACCCAAGTCCTCCAGAGAGACTTTTTTTTTTTAAAGAGCCATAAAGGTGTTGGCATCCACCACTTTTTTATGCACCTTGAAATGATCCAGCAGTTTCTTCCACATGGGGTCAGCACGCAACAGGAACTTGTTACCTGCAAGCATAAAGTAGCACAGTCAGCACCAATTCTCCATCCACTTTCTAACAAATAGGGTGAGGTGGGGCATGACTATAGTTTGAGGGTAGTCATATTCAACCCTGTCTGCCAAACACAAAGATCAATGTTTACAAACTCATACATGATAACTAGATAGGCACAGTATGAACTTTAAATTCGAGCATTTTCACTCACTCACTGATGTCTCTTTCGGACATGTCATCAGTTGTTTACAAGTTACAGAGCCTGGGAAGTGCAACTGGACAGCCACACTGGGCAAAATATTCATCAGTACACATGCAGCAAATGTCTAAGTGCCTGATGAGATTGACTATGTATACTCAAGACATTTATTTGCTGACTTTGGGATAAGAGACCCCACTCCCAACCCATTTTATTGGAATTTGGCATACATGTGGCAAACATAATGGCTTTCAACAAGCTTGGATGGTTAGGTATTACATCAATGAAACTGGAAGCGAGTTTTTCATGTGACAAACATTATGCACCCCTCGAGCATGGCATCAGCTTTGAGCTCAAGGTCACCTCTCAACAAATTTAAGGGAAGTCTCACCTGCGTAAATTATGACCAAGTTTGATGGACTTCAATCATACCCATTTAAAGATGTGGCAGGGAAACCATTTTCTTTTGCAATGCATTGTGACCTTGACCTAAACTTCATCCACAATCATGTGAAAAAAATTCCCAAAATGTGTGGAGTATCTGTACCAAAAGTTTCGAGCAAATCTTGCTTACTGTTTTGAAGAAGACATAATGACATTGACTTACATGGTAATCAATAGGAATCCAAACATCAACATTTAATAGTGACCTTAAGCCTAAAATGCACCATTAAGAATATATAATCCAATATGTGAGAGTCAGCAGAAAAATGCAACAAGGATATCACCTTGCCCTTTGACCTCGAGGCTGTATATTATTATACGGGAAAATTTTCCCTGACCCATACATTATTTGTACCAAATAAGTAGGCAATAGGTCAAGAGGGGACAGAAATATATAGAAAATAAGATACACAGCAGAGACAGAGGACAAAGGAACTAAACACTACATGCATCCCCATCCCCCTTTCCCAATCCAAAAAGGCATTAGAGCGTGACCATTTGAAAAAACTTGGTAGAGACCCACCCAAGGTATATTGCTACCAAGTTTGAAGTTAATCTGGATGACGGTTTTGGAGAAGAAGTTGAAAATGTGAATTAGCATTAGAATGCTCATTCACTTCTATAGTAATCAATAGGAAAGCTGCATTGACCGATAAGTACCCGAATTGAAACAAGAGGGCTGTGTGAACAGCCCGTGCCTCAGCTGATCTTGACATTCATCACACTTGCAGCTCTATGAACTTGGGAAAGGATTAAGGACACCATGTTCTGAGTAAGTCTGAACTTTATAGAAGAACACTTACATGTGCAACATCAAAGTTCAAGTAGTTCTCAAGTTACAATGAAGAGTAAAATTCATGTATGTTGCACTGTGACCCCACAAACGAGGTCAAGGTCATTCATGTACTGTCTCAGCATGACCTTCATACAGAGTAATTAACATGTGAAGCTAACTCAAAACAGATCTCAAGTTATCAAGTAAACAGTAAATTTCGTGTCAGTTGTCCTGTGAATTAGCATTAGAATGCCGATTGACTTACAAGATTTTTTAAGATTTGTCCAAAAAAAAGAACAAAAAAATTCATTAAAAATAAAAAAATCACTGGAGCATGAACATTTGAACAAAATTGGTAGAAACCCACCCAACATACATTGCCACCAAGTTTGAAGTTAATCTGGATGACGGTTTTGGAGAAGAACTCGAAAATGTGAATTAGAATAAGAATGCCCATTGACTTCCATAGTTATCAATAGGAAAGCTGCATTGACCCATAAGTACCCGAATTGAAAAAATCATATAAAATCAGGAATCCGCAGCATTCCCACATAGTGAACAACTTTGTTTGACCCTTCTACAAGGAACATATCCACCATGTTTCAGCTTAATCTGAGAGACAGTTCTGGAGAAGAAGTCGAAAATAGCTATAACACACAAAAATTCATAAAAAAATAGAAAAAAACTGCAGCGCCACCTGGTGAACAAATTAAGAACTAGGAGTCCCAGGGAGTGTTCCTGTGTGATATCAAAGCAATTGGGTGAGCGTTTTCAGAGAAGAAGATTTTTTAAGATTTCACCCAAAAATGAACAAAAAAATTCATAAAAAATCCAAAAATAACTAGACCGTGACCATTTGTACAATATTGGTAGAGACCCACCCAAGGTACATTGCCACCAAGTTTGAAGTTAATCTGGATGACGGTTTTGGAGAAGAAGGCAAAAATGTGAATTAATATTAGAATGCCCATTGACTTCCATAGTAATCAATAGGAAAGCTGCATTGACCCATAAGTACCCGAATTGAAAAAATCATATAAAATCAGGAATCCGCAGCATTCCCACATAGTGAACAACTTTGTTTGACCCTTCTACAAGGAACATATCCACCATGTTTCAGCTTAATCTAAGTGATGGTTCTGGAGAAGAAGTCGAAAATAGCTATAACACACAAAAATTCATAAAAAAAAAATTAGAAAAAAATTGCAGCGCCACCTGGTGAACAAATTAAGAACTAGGAGTCCCAGGGAGTGTGACCATTTGAACAAACTTGGTAGAGACCCACCCAAGGCACATCTGCACCAAGTTTGACGTGGACCTGGCAGACGGTTTTTGAGAAGAAGTCGAAAATGTGAATTGTGGACGACGGACGGACGACGGACGACAGACCCTCACAAAACCTCAGCTGACTGACAAGTCAGCTGAGGTAAAAATCGTAAAAAAATCAGGAATCCGCAGCATTCCCACATAGTGAACAACTTTGTTTGACCCTTCTACAAGGAACATATCCACCATGTTTCAGCTTAATCTGAGTGACAGTTCTGGAGAAGAAGTCGAAAATAGCTATAACACACAAAAATTCATAAAAAATTAGAAAAAAATTGCAGTGCCACCTGGTGAACAAATTACGAACTAGAAGTCCCAGGGAGTGTTCCTGTGTAATATCAAAGGAATTGGGGGAGCAGTTTTGGAGAAGAAGATTTTTTAAGATTTCACCCAAAAATGAACAAAAAAATTCATAAAAAAAGTCCAAAAATCACTGGACCATGACCGTTTGAAGAAACTTGGTAGAGACCCACCCAAGGCACATCCCCACCAAGTTTGAAGTGGATCTGGCAGACAGTTTTTGAGAAGAAGTCGAAAATGTGAATTGTGGACGGACGGACGATGGACGCCGGATGGCCTACCTTCCTAAAAGCTCAGCTGGTAAGTCAGATGAGGTAAAAATTTAGAAAAAAAATTGCAGCGCCACCTGTTGAACAAATTAAGAACTAGGAGTCCCAGGGAGTGTTCCTGTGTGATATCAAAGCAATTGGGTGAGTGGTTTCAGAGAAGATTTTTTAAGATTTGCCCACAAAATAACAAAAATATTCATTAAAAATCCAAACATTAATGGACCCTGGCCATTTGAACAAACTTGGTAGAGACTCACCCAAGGCACACCTCCACCAAGTTTGAAGTGGATCTGACCGACGGTTTTTGAGAAGAAGTCGAGAATGTGAATAGTGGACAGACGGACAATTGACAACGGACCCTCACAAAACATCAGCTGACTGACAAGTCAGGTGAGGTAAAAATCAGGAATCCACAGCAATGCCACCTAGTGAACAGCTTTGTTTCGCCATTCCACAGGGAACATATCCACGAAGTTTCAGGTTACTCTCAGTGACGGCTCTCGAGAAGAAGTCAAAAATAGCAAAAAACACACAAAAGTTCATAAAGAAATAGAAAAAAGATTGCAGCATCACCTGGTGAACAATTTAAGAACCAGAAGTCCCTAGAAGTGTTACTGTGTGATATCAAAGCAACTGGGTGAATGATTTTGGAGAATTTCGCAGAGACCCACCCAAGGTACACTGTCACCAAGTTTGAAGTCAATCTGGATCACGGTTTCGTTGGAGAAGTCGAAAAAGTGAATTAAGCATTAGAATGTCCATTGACTTACACAGTAATCAATAGGAAAGGTGCATTTACCGATAAGCACCCTAATTGAAAAAAATCGTTCAAAGTCAGGAATCCATAGCAGTGCCACCTAGTGAACACCTTTGTATGACCCTTCCACAAGGAACATATCCACCGAGTTTCAGCTTAATCTGAGTTATGGTTCTGGAGAAGATGTCAAAAATAGCAAAAACACACAAAAAAATCAGAACAAATACAAAAAAAAATTGCAGCACCACCTGGTGAACACCTTAAGAACTAGGAGTCCCCAAGAGTACTACTATGTGATATCAAAGCAACTGGGGAGCAATTAGGGAGAAAATTTTTTATGGTTTGCCCCAAAAGAACCAAAAATTTCATAAAAAATCTAAAAATCAGTGAAGCCTGACCATTTGTACAAACTTGGTAGAGACCTATCCAAGTCAGCTGAGCTAAAAAGGGTTGAATGTGACAGAGTTCAGATTGCTCCTCTGTGTTTCTTGTACATTTGGTCCATATGGTGTGGACACAGATCTGAAAATATTTTACGATCAGCCTCCAGTGCACCTAATGTTTTGTTTTGAATGACTTACACATAAATATCTATTTGAAGGGGGGCAGTCACACTAACCCCACATACCACTGGACAGTCCAAAGAAAAGTTGTCCCCTGCCACATGTGTTGTCAAGATACAACAGCATAAAACAGACCCAAGTCATAACAAGATATGTTTGTAAAACATAGGTGCCCCCCCCCCCCCCTTTCATTATGTTCGCCCTCATGACCTTGGGTAGTGGATTTAGAAATCAAATTCACCAAAGTGGCCTTGTGGCCTTGGAAATTAGGTCAAGGTCGCTTTCTTTGAAGCTGACCAAGCCCCAATTCAGGACTATTACAACGTGCAATATTGGAAGTCATAACTTAAATTTTGAGATACAATACAGATACCAAGTTCATTTAAGTGACCTTTGAATTTAGGTCTTTGAACTTGACCTAGCCCTGGATAAGGACTATAATCTTGTGCAATATACAGGTCCTATCATAAAAACTTTTCTAGTTATCATGCAAAACCAAAACTTACTACAGTACCTCTGTAACCTTGGAAATACGGTCAAGGTCAACCACCTCCATACTTCACTTATATACCTTGCACCATCAAAGTGCAATCTCAAAAACTTCATCAGTTATGGTGCAGAAACCACAGCGTCTCTACCAGCTGACCGACCTGGTGACCTTGGGAATTTGGTCAAGGTCATCCATCTTCTAAGCTGATTCAGCCCTAATTGAGGACTATTACCATGTGCAATATTGAAGTCATAACTTAAATGTGGAGTCACAAAGCAGAAACAAAGTTCACTAAAGTGGCCTTGTGATCTTTGAATTTAGGTCAAGGTCACCCATCTTCAAACTTGACCTAGCCCTGGATAAAGACTATAATCCAGTGCAACATACAGGTCCTATCATGAAAACTTTTCCAGTTGATTGTGCAGAAACCAAAACTTACTACAGTAACTCCCCTCCGTGAGCTCGGAAATAGGGTCAAGGTCAACCTACTTCATACTTTGCCTAGCCATTATACTGGAGTATATACCTACCTGGGCAGTATCAAAGTTGTGCCACATGATAAATGTCATGTGTCATTTTGAGTAAAGCTTTTGAAACATTTAGTGATTTTCAGTAGTTAAACAGGACTTGGTTTTCTAACTTTGTCTGGACAACTCTGCCACAAAGCCACAAAGTGTGAAGTCCTATGTATGGTCCACTAACAAGGGGATACCTGTGCACACCTGCTACTTAGAAGAGGCCTTTGCAAAGTAATAAACTAAACTTAAACAAGCACAACTGAACATGTTGCACTTTGCAACTAGACTTTCACACAAATGTGCAAAGTATGATCTCATTGCTCAGGATATGGGCTCCAAACAATGGTCATTTGGAGAATGTGTTAAATTGTTCATTCTGCAAGACTGTCTGTACAAAATAAATGTTTGGTCTTACAACTGGTGACCCTATGTGTATTATCTTTGAGAAATACTTTGCATATTACTGTGGAATTTTGTATGTAGCCACAAATGCACTTTGAAATTCATCACTGTCAAGCACCACTTCCAAGTCTCTTTATCAGCAATGTAAGACCAGGCGAGTGCCCTGGAGGCAGATGTGCCGGTTTGCTATCTATTACAGTCTGACCGGTTTCGCCCTGTTACCGGGCTCTTCAGAGACTGAATTTAATGGATGCGTCAACTCTTTATATACCGTACGGTAACACCGGCCCTAGTAACGTAGATCACGTAGGGTCTCTTTATCAGAGGGTAGATTTGCAACTTTATACCCTTGCTAACTCGGAGTGAACAGGCTGCAGGTGCTAAAAAATTTGTAAACTAGAGGCACTTCACTGACTGATGGGTCCAGCTTTGCATGTACATAGTTCCTTTGACCTCGAAAATGAGGTCAAGGTCATCAAATGTAATCAAGTCACTAGGTGTCAAGGTTCAAATCAGTGGCAGCCAGAAAACCTGAAAACATAATTAAAAGGTGCCAACCCACCCTCCTCCACCCACAGTGGACTTATTTAAGAACTGTACATACTGGTGTAACAGATTTACGGAGTAAAATCTCTCTCGTTTAACCCCCCCCCCCATATATACAGTAGTCCCTGTCTTCAGAGGCCACCCCAAAGGCAGGCCGGGCCTCTCACTAGAGGTACATTAACATGGAAAAGCTGGCAGCAGGGAGCTGCCAAAAGTGGCCTTTCAAGCCTGGTGGCCTCTTAGAGTGACCCCCCAGACAGGGACCACTGTGTGTATATATATATATGTGTGTGTGTGTGTGTGTGTGTGTGTGTGTATATATATATATATATATATATATATATATATATATATATATATATATACATTTGCCACTTTTCTGACCATTGACAGAATAGGAGAAGAAATGTTCAATTTTCGATGAACACATCGCTTGACAACATGGGAACTACTTTCCCCTGTTTGTATTGGGACAGCGTTCTACTACTGGAATGAATGAATGTATGTCTTTGTTTATCAAGTCCTCCATTATTCTCCTACACGACATGGCCATGAATTGATATTCATTAACCCTTTGCTCTGCCAATATCAATATCAACAGCACAAGTCACTACACTTCAAAGTGTCACACTTCTTTAAGTTTTTGCATTAAAATCAAGAATGTTCAATCACACATGCATAACTTCGATTTTGATAAAATTTCCAACAAAACATTTCCGATGGAAATATGTAAAATAATTTCTGCAGCGACAGATGCCTTTTTAAAATCCTAAATATGATTTTCCACACATGAACAATGAATGATTTATTTTACACTCATGAGGCTGTTGGTAGTACGGCAAATTTTAATTCAGCCTATCATTGTTTTTAATTGGATAAAGAAGCTACAATTACCAATTATAATGAGTCCCTTCCTGGCTCTTGTGATAGCCACATTTATCTGATGCTCATCCATAATGAAACCCAATTTGCGACGGCGCCATCCATTTGTAGGCTTCTTTTCTATTTCAGATCTTGGCAAGGATCGCACTGTAGACAACACCACAAAGTCCCATTCACTACCTGGAGGAGGAAACAACACAAGAAAGAATCCATCATTTACATAACAGGAATGACATTTAGCCATGGGCTGCATAAAATCTAAATAAACTTGATTACACAATAATAAACTACTTCATGAAAAATATTTTTGAAGCAGAGGATTGTGACAGTCCTGTGCTCAGCTGACCTAGGGTTCAGACACTGATGTGGGCCTGTGACCTTTGTTTTGGAGAAGACTTTGTTCTCAAGATTTTACCAAAAAATGAAAAAAAAAAAATTCATTACCGCATGACCACTTAAACACACTTGGTTGAGACCCACCAAAACGTGCATCCTGACCAAGTTTGAAGTGAATCTGGCAGACAGTTTTGGGGAAGAAGTCCAAAATGTGAAGACCATTGCAATCCCCATAGACTTGCATGGTAATCAGCAGGAAAGCATGCATCAACCGAGAACTTCCCTAATTGATTTTTTTTTTAATCACGGATCTGGAACACTACCACCTAGTGAACAACCTATAACCCTCCCACAAGCTTTATTCCACCAAGTTTCTGAAAAAAGTGAGAACTTCTAAGAAAGTCAAAAATAGCTTTAACACAAAAATTCGTTTAAAAAAAAAAAAATCACAGAGCCACCTGTTGAACAAATTAAGGTCCCCAGAGGTGTCTGCATACAATTTTAAAGCAATTGGCCCAGTGCTTTAGTGTACAACTCCGTCTGACCCTTCCACAAGCTACATGTTTGAAAATCAAGCTTTAATGAAATCATTTGTATTTCTCAAGTTGAAAATTCAACTTTAGAAACAATTTGGATATCTCTTCACAACTGTCAATTATCTTGAATTTCCATGCTGACTTTGAAAACAAAAACAAAAACAAAAAAACAAGAGGCCAAGGAGTTCTGTAGATGAATTTTTTCCCGCCAAAAAATAAATTAAAAAATTCATAGAAATTAGAAAAATTATTGCATCATCATCTCCTTCGCAAACTTCGCAGAGGTCTACCTGGGGACAACCATGTGTAAGATCAAAACATTCCATGCAGCGGTTTTTGAGAAGAAGTCGAAAATGTAAAAAGTCTAACGACAGACAGCCGTACATCCGGATAGACTGACGACGAACACAATGGATTCTATAAGCTCTGCTGACTGATAAGTCAGCAGAGCTAAAAATCTTAAATTAGAGTATTACCTTGGCTAGCAATGACTGTGCACACTTGAATATCAGCATGCCCCTTCTTCCTCAGCTCTTCCTGAATAATAGAACACTGGGCTCGGTACTGAGACATCACCACTACATCCTGGGCTTTAATGCCATGTCGCTTTACCAACAGAGATGCAATCTGTACCTGTAACATTCAGCAGCACAATTAATTCACCACTGGTCTGGTTACCCTCATCACTTGGTTCGGGAACCTATGATGCCACACAATACTTCATAAAATAAGAAGACACTACACACAGGACCATATCTTGGGATTTGAAAGATGCAGGTTTAAACTTTCCCACCTTAGACCAAATTCAACAGCTTTCCTTGGTGCAAGTTGCAACTTTGTGCCCAACACATACCAAGGGAAGCTGTTACATATGAACTGCTACTCTCATACATGCAGGTCTCATTTATAAGTCTCATTCAACTTGTTTTCCATCTGCAAATTTTGGCTGCTTTAAAGATAAAAAGGTCCAATAGAAAACCAGTCCCCCTTTCAAAGATAGGTCACATGCACAAGAAAATTCAGCATAGCAGTGTCAATAACTCAAATAAACAAGAGGCCCATGGGCCTAATGCTCTGATGACACTGTGGCTATATTGCACCTCTTCATTTCAAAGTTGTGAGTCCTCAAGTGGCTTCTGAACATATAAAGCTTATGTTCATTTAATGTATAAAAAGTCCGCCAGATGGCACTTCACTCCACATGTAATCATAGCTTATTTGTGAAATTCTTGTGATGGATATTGTTGTATGTGCCACGACAATGAGTGAGTCCTTAACTTTATGTCTTCAGTAACCTTGGGAAAGAATATCGAGATCAAAAATAGGTCCAGGTCACAGATATTACATCAAATTTTAGCTTTGGAGATTGTCTATATATCCTATAAATTTGGTCAGTCTAATCCAATTACTTTTCAAAGTATGGAATTTTATGTCTTGAAACAGATTTTGGCTCATAATTTGTCAAATTATAGGGGTTGCCACAAGTATCATTAGCAATTTTGACCTTCCCAATAATCCCACTAAATTTGGTGAAGATCTGCCAAAAATTAAAAATGCTAGAGTGTTTAAACCCTACATTGCAAAATATTGTAGGTGGCACCACCAATATTGAAATTAGTCTAGATTTTTATACACCCTAAGTCCTGAAATTTATATTGGGCTAAATTGAAAACTGTGGACGGTATTGCGGTCACAAGATTTTCATATTTTGACCTGTATGTTACATAATACTATAGGTGGGGCTAACAACATTGATGTCAACAAAGATTCTATACACTTTATAACTACTAAACGTTATATGTATCTATCACAAAAAATATTGGGTGCAGAGCATTCATGACATGACCCCTATATTCAAACTGGCCATCTGACCTTGACCTTCAACTCAGATTAAAAATTGTAAATGTTCAAAATATGCACTCCACATCCAGCTTTCCATATATGGTCTATTTGTTCAAATCAAATAATAACTCTTCGAGTTATTGAGGAAAAAAAAATAACCTGGACAAGTGCCAAACTCCATAATTACTTGGTCACAGTGACCTAAATAGTAGCTCACCAAGTACAGTTTTATGCATTACGTAATGAAGTGCAATTTTGATATGAAGGCTTTATTTTCTTTGCCATTGATGTCCAAGCTACATCCTGTCATTACAAACTCATCTTCTCAACTTTACAGGCGTGGTGACCTCACAAAAATATGTCAAGGTCACTCATATTATATAACATTCTAGCATTGACCAAGTCTATATATCCTATACATTTGGCAAGTCTAATCCAATTACTCTTCCAACTATGGAATTTTATATCTTAAAACACATTTCAGCTCATAAGTTCTGTTAAATTATAGGTGGTGCCACTAGTATAATAGTTACTTAGACTTTGACCTCCCGCAAACTCCCATTGACATTGGTGACGATCCACAAAAATTAAAGATGCTGGAGTGTTCACAAGATTTTCACATTTTGACCCCTGTATTACATAATATTGCAGGTGGTGCCACCAATATAAAAAAGAACCTTGATTTTCATACACCCTGTAAGTCCCGAAAGTTATATTGGGCTAACATGAAAACTTTTAAAGTAATTGCGCTCACAAACCAAAAGTTTACGGATGGACATGAGTAATGCTGTAAGCTCTGCGACCTTTGGTCAATAGATCCTGATCCTATAAATTTGGCATGTCTAGTATAATTATTTGTCGAGATACAGAATTTTACATCTTTCAAGACACTTTAAATCATAATTTCCATCAAAGTACAGATGGCGCCATTGGCATCATAGGCAACCAAGATTTTGACCTCCTCCACAATCCCACTAAATTTCAGGAAGATCTATACAAAAATTAAGGATGCTAGACTGATCACAAGATTTTCCCATTTTGAGCCATATGTTGCTTAATAACATAGCTGGCACCACCAACATTTTACATGTAGATTTTCATACACTTTACAAGTCCTAAAAGTTATATGGGGGTAACTCAAAAACTGCGGGGTGCAGAGCATTCACAAGATGACCCCACGATATTTCAACTGGCCATTTAACCTTAGACTCAACTAGCATTGTGTTCAAAATGTGCGCCCTAATTCCAGCTTTGCATTCATGGTCTGTTTGTTTAAATCTGGTTATAACTTTTTGAGCTTTTCTTGAAAACAATAAAGTTGGTCCAACTCCATAATCTTTAGGTCACGGTAACCTAAAAAGTAGGTCCCCAAGTACATTTTTAAATACAATGTAGTCAAGTGCAATTTGATCTGGATGCTCAATTCTCTTTGCCATTGATGTCCAATCTACACCTTGTCATTACAAAACCACTTCTTTCAACTTTACAGAACTGGTGACCGGACAAAATAGGTCAAGGTCACTGATATTGTACAACATATTAACATTGGACATGATCTATTTATCTTATAAATTTGGCATGTCTAATTCAATTTTTTTTTTTTTTTTTTTTTTTTTTTTTTGAGATATAGAACTTTACATTTTTCACCACATTTTGGCTCATAATTTCCGTTATGTTATAGGTGGCACCACAAGTATTGTAAGCAATTGAGATTGTGACCTCCACAATCCCACCAAATTTCATGAATATCTGTCACACATAAAGGTGGAAGATGTGAAGCTAGTGCACAGTGAGACTGGCAACTTTGGATCTACATTACCCATTCAATCTTTTCACAAGTACATTAAACCTATATATTTTCTGATTAGTACATATCCATAGATTTGGATCCATAGGTTTTTTTGCAGGATTGGATTTTTTTTTAGATTTTATAGCATTCTTTCTGACTTGGTAGGATTTTCACATTTTTCACGCAGAAGTTGCACAAAATTGGGTGGGGTTTTTTTTTCAAGTTGAAATCAGAATATATATATAAACACTTGATACCTACACAATGTGCATTATTTTTGTGAAAAAAAAAATTAAGGATTGAATAAAACCAAAAGAACGATTCATTCTGACTTGTTTGTTATTGAGTTTAATGTTTATTTAACAATTACCTCAGAAAAAATTCATTATCTGTGGTTCATGTTCTTTCTTAAACATACAGTTTTGACATGTGTCCGTACTTTTCAGTCCAAGGACCTTCAAAGATGGTGGTTACCTAGAGAAGGTTTTGGTATATTTCCTGTCCTTGACACATATCCCCGCCTTCATTCTTCAAATGAGACATAATTAGAGCAAGGTCATCCATCTCAAGTGTTAACCTTGCCCTTACAAAGGACAAACAAGAGGACCATCGCTGTGCTCTGCTGATAGGCAGCAAGGGAATCACTATTGACCAAATAAACATGAAAGAGAGTTCCATAATCTTAGTTTCAACCTACTTCAAGCCATCTGTTCCAGATCAAGCATAACACCTTCAGCTCAGGTGGCCCTGTGACCTCAGCAATTAGGTCCAGGTCACCCATCTCGAAACTTACCATAGCCCTGATAGAGGCATATACACATCTGCAGTATAAAAAATGCAAGTCAAAAGCTTCTCCGGTTATTACGTAGTAACCACAGTCTACTGACAAACCAGCCAATATGAGCAAAGCTAATGCCCCACCTTCTGTGAAGGCTGCAAAAAAGGCTCGTGCACTTATGAGTCAGTAAGGTGCATACTGTGATTTACTTTAATGTACCAAATGTTTCTAAGAATTACAGACCTCAATAGGACCTGCCTAGTAAGCCTTTTTCTGATCTAATTATAGGAAGTACCACACACAGACTCGCATCTGTGCCAAAAGCATGAGAAGAAACTGCACCACCTATTGAGCGGACCTACCCGTGACACCCAAAATCATTTGAAATAACCGTAAGCTTCCTGAATATCATTCATCATCTTAGCTTGGTTCCCTCATTAAGCATCATACATGATCCTGGCAGGGAGACCAGTCTACCTCTTTTTTTTTCAATCTTTTTAACCCTTAAAGTGTTGACTAAGACTACTTTTTGCTTCAGACAAGGCTTGCTGGTATTTGATTGAAAGGTATCTTTGTGAGGAATTTGACTCTTTTAACCATTATATGTGTAATGGTAACTAGAAAGGAACTATAGCAGTGATTAGCACTTTAAGGGTTAAGTTCCCCATATAGCAGCCAAGGGACAAAGCGACTAATATACAGCTGTTTATAAATTTGCTGTCACACCTCATGCTCAACCGAACAAAACAGCAGTGAAGTTCACAAACACTGGTCACATCAGCATTCATGCCAGCTTTTTTCTTATGTAGTGGAACACAGAATGAAGAAGACCAAACAGTAGTCTAAGAACAACAAGTTTCAGTTCAAATTGATTTTGACAGGGTATGAAATGAACTATTTGGTGTCTGCCTGAAGCTCCTTCTAGTCATGAAAACATAAATGAACTGGGAAATTTATTATAATTCCCATACTTGTCAGTAATACTTACCTATCCACTACATTTGGCAAACTGTCCCTTTAGATCGTATCTACTCCAAAAAACTATTCCACCAGAAACTATTTTCTCTGTTTATGTTCCCCTGGACTCGAGGCCAATGGGCGCTGTCTACTGGCTGGCTTCCTTGCCCTGTACTAGGCCTCCGGCACTGACCAATCACATCAGCTTTCCATGACAGACCAACCTTGAGAAGATATGATGCAGGGTTGGCTGGCTGGGATTTTGTGTAGTGGATATGTATTACAAACAAATATGGAAACTATGAAGTTTCCAAATTTGTGTCCCAATACATTACCTATCCACTGCATTTGGCAGACTTACAAACTGAACAGAGTGAGATCATTAAGACTCCACCACAGAGAGGAATTACTGTTTCTCAAAGTGGTCCACTGGAAAGGACAGACCCCTACAGGGATTATCAATCATTGTGTTGACTGAAGTTAAACAGCCACCAGAGGAAATGATGGCCATAGAATCCTGAGCTAGATAATGGCTTACACATTGAGCGTGTAGGTATACTTCTAACAGTAGATGAACTTCTTGTTCAGTATAATGCTAAAATTTTATTTCCAAGTTTATCTACCCTATGACTACGTACTCATGAAAAGCGCAATTCATGAGTCAATGGCTCCCAAACTACTATGTTTTGAGAGTTAAGCTATCAGTGGATACATCTTCTCCTTATTAAATAACCTGGTATGTCTTCCAGTTTCTTCAAAAACCTGACATATTGGTGCTCAGGTCTATTCATTTTATCTTGCCTAACAGGCCAGATTTACATTTAAGGGGCCACAATAGCCAACGGCACTCTCCCTTTCACGTCAAAGCTCTTTGACATTAGAAAACACTCACATTTACATTGCTAACATGAATGTTTATCCTGGTACATAAGCACATACTGGGGACCATTAACTTCAGTCTCTGATGAGATGCTTTAGCATCGAAATCGGTCAGACTCTACACGCCTTGATAGATTGAATCGTTGTTTCATTCAGTCTTGCCCAGTCGAATTTGCTATACTTCTAACAGCCACAAGTTGTCCCTCAAAATAGGACAGATCCCTCAAATATCAGAAGAAAGTATTGTGGGACATCCACCGGCATGCCGACATTATGTCACTGAACACAACTTGCTTAAGGGCATCCCAGGAGGAGGTGATGGCTCTGCTCTGACCTCATGAACTCTAATCTGGTTTGAGCTCTGGCATTTGGTCTGCCGCTACATAGACCAACTTCACTGTTTTAGTGACCCAGCTACAAACAGTGTTCACACAGATTCCTGGAGAATCCGCTGAAAAAAAGTCTTTTTCTTCCGAGGTAGAAATAAGGGGTAGCTACCTTTCCTGAAGGGATCAGTTCTTTCTGAATGGAACTTCAGTGCTCCAACTGGGCAAAGTGTTCTGTCTGGGCTCTGTTGATCTAAATTAGCAGAGAAAGCCTTGATGGAAAAGTCCACAAAGGAGGTGATCAGAAGCATGCGTCTTACTCATAACAATGGGTAAGCTTTCAAAATTGCTTTTGTGTGGTCCTCTGACCAACTTAACTTAGAATAGTCAACAACATAAACTTTGCCTCTCCTAGCCCCTGGGTCAAACATGACCAAAAAGACTGTCTTATCAGATAGATAATCTAACCAAAGGATATACATGTCCTTAGCTTCGAAAACCAGAAAGCGGGGACTGGCGGAAACCACTGATAAGTCCCATCCAGGAAAGACATTGCACCTGACCAGCCTGTCTATGAAAAAGCTCTTAATATGCTGCGATAGAACCATACTCAAGCTGACATTGGCACCTTTCATGACCAGAGAAGAAGAGATTGCCCACCAACAGCTAGCTTCAGTACAAACCTCCAGACCTTTGTCAGAGAGGTACATAAAAAAGTTTGACATATTCTGAATGGACTCCCTCCAATGGTCTAGTTCAGGTTCCTGTTTCAAACACCATGTAATGAACCTTTGACCACCTGGAATCAAACACATTTAAGGAAGTGGTGTGAAGTTTGCCTCTTGCAACTCACACTGCTACCTTGTCTGAAAATCCGGCATCTACAGCCCTCTTCACAACAGACACCAATCATGACGATGAAGCACAGCCACATTTTGCTGAAATATGTTGGACTTGTGTCGTTACAATAGAGATAGCTATGCTGGGACACCTCGAGGAAGTTTCATACAGAGTTTGAGAATCTCCACAGCCAATGGCATCTTCAGCCACCAAGGCCGATCAAGATTAGTTCCACCTTTTCCATCCTGACCTTCCCCAGATCTTTCAGGATCAGTGGAGTCAGAGGATAAGCATATGTCTACATTTTCTCCAACTTACGCAGCCAGCATCCACTTCCCAAGCTTGATTGTCCTCAATTGGAGAAAGTGTCATTAATCTGTGATGTTCTCTCATGGTGTAAAGGTCTATGTCAGGGATTCCCCTAAAGGTCGCATAAATACACGACAATCAGCGGGTGCAGCCACCATTCCATACTGATCGCCTGGTACCAACACAACTGGCTGGCCTTCACATTACAGACTCCCGTTACATGTGCATGGCAGAGCCTTATATTCCTATTGGCACACCAAAGCACGAGCATTTTGGTTAAGTGCAAGAGGCATGCTGATCAAAGTTCCCCATTTGTTCATTTCACTGCTGTCCAATTGTCTGAGCAAAATAGGGTATGTTTTTGAGACAGATCCTGCTGGAAACTTGCCAAGGCCAGATGGATCACCTTTTGTTCAAGCCAACGGATGAGGCATGACTTCCATTGAGGAGGCCACACTCCAGCAAGTCTTCAGGCCCATGTGAGCCACCCATCCATGGAGCCATACATCCGTGGTGTAAATGAACTCCTGCAAACTGAAAGGGACTAGTGACTGCCTGTGCATCACACTGTCCCTGCTGCATCACCACAAAGGTGACTGATGGACTTCGCTGGAGATTGCTTGGGGTTGTTGTTGAGACATCATGTTCCATGAAGTTAGAATGGCTAGCTGAAATTGTCTGTGGCAAAGTCTCCCTGGCGATTTTGATGAACTTATCAGGCTCTGCCACTCCCCCATGGGGAGATCGGCATTGGACAAAAATTGTTTCAGGATCATCTGAAGCCTGTTGAAATGATCTTCCTATGGCATGCCAATGAAAGGTACTGTCTGGTAAAGCCTGCTTAGAAACACAAATCATGAGACAGTTCTATGCTCGACTTCGAATAATTCATCAGTAGGCCTAAATATAGGCAAATCATTAGTATGAGGGCTGTGTCTGACCGAAGATGCTGGCATGAACGAGAATGTATCAGCCAGTCCTCTAGGTACATGTGAACATGCATGATGGGTGGTGTACATAATTCGATACCAGTCTCCTTCTCCTGGTAAACACAAGAGGTGCAGGAGCCTAGCTGAATGGGAGCACCCAAAACTGATATATAGCTTTGCTTATTGAGGAAGGCAGATACTGCCGGCCAGCCTTGGCTTTTGGGATCTGGGACATGAAAATAGGCAATCTTTCAAGTCCACCAAGGTTGCCCAGTCACCTGCCCATACTTCAGCCACAATGGAAGCCAGTGTTTCAATTTTGAACATCTCGCTGCAGAGAAAGGTGTCAAGTCTGGAAAAGTCTATTACCAGCCTCCACACCCTATCTTTCTTCACAACTAGAAAGGAATGACTGTAAAACCTACATGACGGCAGGTTTAGAACTCTCTCTGCTGCCCCTTTCTGCAACAGAGACCATACCATTGCCTCTAAGTTCTCCAGTGATCCTGTCACCTTTGAGGCCGGAAAAAAATGACTAGAATAGTTTATCAAGGGAGGTGGGTCTAACTCAGTAAAAGTAAAAATGTAGCATGCACTCATCAGATTTAAAATATACCGATTTTTGGTGTACCAGCACCATCTAACTGAATAGTGTGACAACCTAGCTCACAGCTGTTTGGGCTCCTGAGCAAACGGTATGTGTGAAATAAAAGACAACTGGTGCAGACTCGGGCATGCTGGTGGGCTGGCTGTCAGCTTGGACCTGCTGCCCCTCCTCTGCCGCCTCTTTGTTTTTCTTGCCTTGTCCTTGGAATTACTTCTGTTTTCCACTGCTACCTCCCGCGCCACCCCAGGAATTTTCCTGGCAGTGTTGCTGAAGGAAGGCCTGCTGCATCTGTAGATGAACCTCATGGTGACTGACCTGAATTACTGACTACAGCACTTCCCGGTCAAATAACCATGTCTGGCCTATGTATATATGTGTGAGCCCAGATGATGGGGGACCACCACCACATTCATCTTGGCCTGTCACTGAATCAACAATGTTGACCTCCACGCAAACCATATTGTCAAGGGCATACTCCAACTGGCCTATAATATCTCGGACCTTGTGGACATTGGGATACAGATCCAGGCAATTGGTAAGCCTGCATAGAAGTTGGCTCTGGGTTAGCATCTTGACGTCGGATCTGGACATTGCCAAAAAGAACAATCTGTATATCTGTGATAACCCTGTCATTATCCTCTTCAGAAGGTAGACACATGGTCGAGACTTATTTCCTGCGCATAAGCTACTGAACTCCATTGAAGAAATGGTTTCTGATGTGATAAACTTTTGGAGTGGACACAATCTTAAGAGATCATTTACCAAACCTAGTGGATTGGTTACGTATTATGACACAAATTCCAAAATTTGCCATAGCAGAGGATGCAACTTTCTTAAAGACTGCCTGTCATAAATTAACATGTTTGTTTCAGCTTGTAAACACATGCAATCAAAGTGAAATATTTACATTTGTTATTTTTGTTAGCATTGAAAGAATAGGAACGGTAGTGTAGTTCATGAGGCAATGGTTACACTAGAGCATCTCTTGCAACTAACGTGCTGCGCAATAATATCCTCATGCTTGGCCTGGGACTATTTTCACTTCCCAATTGTTAGCGCCTCCGAAGCGTTTGATTCATAGGCCTAAGCATAATGGGAAGACGGTATCAGATGATCAAGAATTGCATATCTACTCGTCAAAACTTGCCTAAATGTTTTCTTTTACCGGTTTTGCAAGCTTTATTGAAATAAAAATGTTGTGTTATTCAGAACTATTTTTTTCCTAGTTTTGTGTTGCAGGAGTTGCCTTGACAACTGATGGCTGATGTAGTAGCCCCGCCTACTTGGCTCCTCCCACTAGTAAACAAAAAGGCGATTTTTTGTAAATTGACAAGCTAAAAACGATTTTAAATCAACTATCAATGATAATACTTACTCTTATGTCAATAGAAATTGATGTTAAATGTAAACATAAGAATTAAACTTCCTCTCTAGTATAATTACGGGCGCATGGTTGCAGTTTGTGTGACAGGCATTTTTTGATGACGGGCTACCGCGCGTCATCAGAAATGCCTGTCACACAAACTGCAACCATGCGCCCGTAATTACACAAGAGAGGAAGTTTAATTCTTAAATGTACTTCATCATGCTGAGATCGACATAGTTTTACAGCAGTGAACATGGCTAAATCTACTTTAACCAGTAATGAGAGTCCAAATAGACCTCAAGGCAAGCGAGATAAAGTAATAATTAAATGTGGCATGGGGAATCTGCAACAACATTCAATTCTACCTCATATGTCTCACTTAAGGCACAACATTTGGTATGGCATTCTACCACCACATTGATTTTAACCACAAATTTGCATCTTTCAGCCAACATATCTTACAGCTATGATGCAAAGTTTGTTTGTGAGCAGAAACTCAAGTTGTCAAACATCAAGTGGTAGAATGACACTTACTGTGTGCTCTACTTCCTTCATGTTACTACGTGACTGTTCACTCCCCTCAGCAGTTGCTACAGCCAAAGCTTCCTCCTGGCCAATAACATGGCAGAACGTGATTGGCTTGGTCTTGCTTCCAGGCCAAAACTTGTGTTTAGAGGGTTGCTTCTGTTCTGGTCTATTTTGCCGTAGCTGGTTCTCATAGAATTGCATGGAGGGAAAGGCAGCGATTGCTTCATGCTGAAAAGAAGAAGAAAAAAATTAGCACACCTCGTACTCTGGGCTAGCACCAGGAGTTATTCAAGTGCAGATCGGACTAAAGTGACTCAAATATATTAAACAAACTCACATTTCTTCAGCCAAAATGATTCTAAAATTTTCAATTAGCATCGTAGCATTGCAGAATGAAGTTTAAATATTAAAATTTGGCTTAAGTAACTCAAATGTATTACATTAACTCATGTTTCATAGGAGTCCACTTTCATGAAGAAGAAATTAAAACATTTGTGTGTGTGTCTATGTGTGTGTGTGTGAGAGAGAGAGAGAGAGAGAGAGAGAGAGAGAGAGAGAGAGAGAGAGAGAGAGAGAGAGAGAGAGAGAGAGAGAGAGAGAGAGAGAGAGAGAGAGAGAGAGAGAGAGAGAGAGAGAGAGAGAGAGAGAGAGAGAGAGAGAGAGAGAGAGAGAGAGAGAGAGAGAGAGAGAGAGACTTTCATATTAACATTTACACATGGTAAAAAAACTAAACAAGAAATGGTCAAGCAAGAAGCAATGGACCTAGGCTACTTGAGTCTAAACTGCTGGCTAATGTGCCAATAGGAGAAATTCAACAAATATATCATTTCAACAGTTACTCACCATACGATACTGAGTAGTTAACATAATAGCCTTGTTAGAATATCTTTCAAAGAGTGACCTGTCCAGGCCCAGCTTCTTGGCAGCCTGAGTCATCACTATAGGCTTCAGCTGCTTGTGATCACCAATCAGCACCACTTGCTTGGGCGCTGAACTGACGATGGGCACTAGGCTTTCTGGCTCCGTACACATCCCACATTCGTCAATTATCAGCTGAAGCAAAGAGAACGAAAGTTAAACACAGATGTATGTATTCTGTAGTTGTGAATTCTGCAGGTTTGAGATGTAGTTTCAGGCCTTGAAATGAAGTTTTTTGTCGAGTGACTTTTGTCCAAATTTGATGACATTCATAGAATGTTACTGTTTGTGCTAAAATTTTTCACTTGTCCTGGACAATGACTTGCTCCATGTCAAGCTTTGAGTTTACCACGTTTCTAAATAGCCGAATTTAAATTGATAACCCTTAGGCCAAACAAAATTAATAAATAGTTTCTCATCAACCACCATTTTTTTAAAATCAATAAAAATAAAAACCAAAAGCCACCAGCCTGCATGGCTACTTGTTCCCGTCTCAGATCTTTTTTGGCCATTTGTGTTTCGGGTCGTGCTGTCTTCGTAGCACTGCTTCCATCTATGTTGGTCATTCCTTGTGAAGGCTATACCTACCTAATGCACTATTTGCATCTATGTTGAGATGCAAAAGTTAAATGTACAATGACACGTAGTAATTTTTTCACCATTGACTGCAAGCACGGGTGGCCGTCTCGATTCTGAGTGATGCCTCTTCACTGACAATAGCCATGCAGTGTGGCTATAGTCAGTGAAGGGGCATCACAGTGGTCCCCCTCCAAGACCCCTCTCACCAAGGGCCACCTCTATTATATGGCCTCTTCATGCTGCAAGTGTCCATTTCTATTGTTTTGTCCCACTCAAGAAAGGCCACCTCTCTAAAATGGCCACTTTTCTAGTGGAGAAAGGGTGGCCTTATTAGAGTGGGACCACTCTACTCAGAAACGAGATGGCCACCTGTGGCTTCAAGTTAAGAATTTGTATTTGCACAAATATACTATTTCTGTTGGTTAGTTGGCCGGTACATGTGAGTACTGTCATTCAAAGTTGTTTGTCAAAATGCTGAACATGGAAGTAGATAGAGGGCCATGGCAGAGCAAGATCATACCTGATTTTGAAAAGTGTGCAAGGCTGAACTCGCCCACAGTGACTAGTACAGGTCAATGTTGAGAAACAGGGCCATTTTTTTGGCCAAAATTTTGAGGCTTTCTCTTTGATTGAAAGAAACACTTCACTTAAATTTTTCTAAAAAGCTGTCCTGCTGCACCAAATTAAGTTCTTCAAGAAGAAAATAACCCCGTCATATATATAAATTAAAAAAAAAAAAAAACCATGAGAAACTATTAATGTTGTTTGGCCTTAAGCTTTTCACACATAAATCAGCTACAAATAACCTGTTTGTAAACTGGCCCTGTGGTGTGTGGACTTGTTCAAAATCTACTATAAGCTTGTCCCCCATAAGGTAGAGGCATGACATCAGCCAGTGCTTGTTGACCAAATAAAGCGACAACAGTGAAACAGCTGGAAGTGACCCTAGGGACAGCTATGTGGGCAGGATCTCACCTCAGTTTGCAGTCACTTTAGATAACACTCTTGATAAAAAGTCCCAAAACTTATTTTAAAGGAAGTAAGGAAAAAAAAAAAAGAAAGAATAAACTTGTGACTGCATGCATTCATGGTTATGCCTCTTTTGCCCCTAGGTGTCCCACATCTAACTCCATCCTTGCCTTGACATGTCCATCTGCTCCCCCACCCCCACCCTAATCTCAAAAATGTCCCAACTCTCTGTCTGCCCACTTCATCTGATCTTATGACAAGCTGGTGTGCAAAAATTACAGCAAAAACAGTCCTGGAATTTCAAGGAAAAAAAATAACAGAAAACAAATTTTCAGACCCTGATAAAATACAAAGGCACTAAACTCCAATATGTGTGTATTATTATGATACAAAGAATCCTTGTAGGATACCTTTGAGGGCCAAGCAGTCAAATAACTGAGCGGTCTTGAAAAGTTATTACATACCAGTTACAAAATAGGTACCAAATTTCAGCTCCATCTTGTATTGACATACAGACATCAATAGATTGTATACACATTACCGACTTACCAACAAGTCAACAGAGTTGACATTAAATTTTGGATCACATAGAGCTGCATTTAGTAATTCTGCCACTTCTAGCATGGGGATCTGGCTGCTTCTGTTGTCTGGATGGATTTTTTTGTCTGTCCAGAGATGACATACACTCTCTTTAACCTTTTGACCCTGACCTGGGGGTCATACGTCAACTGCTTCAATTGTTTTCATGGAATTCCTCATTTACGGAAAAAAAAAAATTTTGAATGAGGATTGTAGATGAGATCTATATGAACGACATGACACAGATCAACATCTTTCATTGGGAAAGGGTGGGCATTCAGTGCTTAAACCATTGCCCAGTAAAAAAACTGTGGAGTCAAGTCTCAATTCATGAAATGAAAAAGCTTAAACTAAACCCAATAACTTGATATGGAAGCCATCTGATGCAATTTCTTGATTTTTTCCCCTTCTTTCTTTACTTTTTTTTAACCATACACAAGACATCTTCACAAAGATGCCAACCTTTAAAATTCCATAAGGATGTTTTGCTCAGACCTACCTTTACAGATGCGGAACAGCAGTTGAGCTACATCATGTGTCAACATACATGAGACGAACGATATTGTGAATGTAATTACTTTCACATGTATAAATGTTCATGTTTTTTTTTGCATTTCAGGTATTTAACTGAAGTTTTAATTGCACTATTTGGACATAATTTCTATTAAACATATGTTAAAATACTAATTCTTTTTTTTTTTCATGGTTTTGTGCCATCAGCAAAATCAGCAAATATGAAAATACCCCAAAATTAACTGAATTGACAGTCTATGCCTATTTCATGTTGCTGTGAGATTACAGTGTCCCAGGAATCTATTTGGATGAATTTCTGCTTTATGAAGAGGCTCTCTATCAAATTTGACAGGCATCTGTGAACGCATTTTCTTGTATATAAAGCCTATGTTAGCGCTAGCAGTAGCCAAAATATCCAAATGCTACTAAACCTTCAAAATAGCTATGAAAAGTAGCAAATGACTACTAAAATTTCCCAAAAATTCTTTATTTTCATGCAGAAATTTAACAGATTTTAAGTCTATGTAGCTCTTTCCTAGGAAAATTGAAATTTTGGCTACTAATTTTAAAATCCTAGCGCTAACCTAGTAAAGCTGTAACAAAAATGGATGGAAAACCTGAAACATGACAGCTACATGGTACATTCAAACATTTTGTAACATAAGATATGTCAAGATTAACAAAATTTGTACCAGTCCTCAAGAGCTGTCACTCAGGACAGCTGGCTATTGTTCTGTGGAAACACAAGACACTTCAACCTCACAGAAGGAGACACAAGACCTACCTGCTGAATATTTGTAGCCCGTTTGATCTTAGAGCTGGAACTGGCAGTGCAAGTACATAAAATAATTTGGGCTCTCTTTAGGTAATCCATTTCTGCATGTGCTACAAGGTTAAGGTACTCCTGCACTTGTGACTCTGTAACTTTCTCTGGGTTCTGGTGGAACATGACATCCATTCTATTAATAGCATCACTTGCAGGGCTGCCTGGCTGACGAATCAGGTGATGAAGGGCTACATCTCTAAGGCTTGGGTCCATGGAGGCCTGCGCAGTCTGCTGTCCCTGGGACACCACAGATTCCCTGGGCAGCGGGAACTCTTCTCTTTCAATCATCTCACTATAAACCCGTACAATCTTTGGGCACTGACTTCCCAACCTCTTCAAGTAACCTGTAAGTGAAGCATTTGTTTTGAAAATCAAAAGTGAAATACATGTATAAAGACAAAGATGTTAAATGACTCTGAACACAGTATCGATATGCAAATTTTACTACATTTGACTGCAGTACTTTTATGGCAAGTTCATTATAACTGGGAGCTTTCACAAGTTAAAAAATTTAGAGCATCACTGATTTAGCAACAAGTTTCACAACTGAGAGCAGCATTGCAGTGGCAATAAGTTTCACAGCAACTGAGACCAGCAATGTTGTAGCAACAACTTTCACAACAATCGAGGGCAGCTTGCAGGCTGCAACTTGAAACATTGGAATCATTTGCAAAATGCTAACTACCACCTGGAAATTTTTAGTAGTGACCCATGAAGTATTTTAACACTTGGTATTTCCCTTGACACATGTAATTACATGTACAACATTGATGTTTTTTTTATTGACCAATATCATTGTAAAGTTAAAATACAGCAAACAGGAGGACAGCACGACCAAAAAGGCTGTTGAATGAAAGCAGTGTGGCACCCAAAACAATGCCTATGCACACCTACTACCTTAGATGTACCACCCCTATAATTTCAAAGGGTCCATTTACTTAAGAAGATATCGCCCAGACCAAATTATGCAGATGATTTTGAGGTGCTTAATGATCTTTGTTAATTAATTAATTGATAGAAAAAAAGTAATCAGCTGAATAAATTTAATCCTATACACACCTCCTACCTAAGATCAACAAACCCTGAAAATTTCAAAGGGCCAGCATGTATAGTTCAAAGACGTGACCCGGCCAAAATTGTTTCTGATCTGGAAGTTGCCTAGTGAAATTTTGTTAACAAACTAATGCAAGCAATTAGGCACACAAAACAATACCTATGCATAGCTACTACGTTACATGTACCATCCCCATACATTTCAAAAGGCTAGCATTTATAGTTAAGAAGATATGGCTTGGACAAAATTTGTTTCAGATCCAGGTGATGTTGAGGTGCTTAATCTTTCTTAACAAATTATTTAATAAAAGAAAGTAACCTGCCAAATAAATTTAATCCTATGCACACTTCCTAATTATAATATACCAACCCTGAAAATTTGAAAGGGCTAGCATACATGTATATAGTCTGAAAGACATGGCCCAGACAAAATCATTTCTGATCTGGATGTTGCCATATGAAATTTTGTTAATTAGTTAATGCAAGCAATTAGGCACACAAAACAATGCCTACGCTCACCTAATACCTATGATCTAACAACTCTATCAATTTCAAAGGGCTAGCATTTATAGTTTAGATGATATGGCCCAGAGAAAATTTGTTTTGGATGCAGGTGATTTTGAGGTGCTTAATTATCTTTGTTCACAAATTGATTATTCATAGAAAGTAATCAGCAGAATAAATTTAATCCTATGCAAACTTCCTAATTATAATCTACCAACCCTAAAACTTTCAAAGGGCTAGCATTTATACATGTAGTTCAAAGATATGGCCCTGCCAAAATTGTTTCTGATACGGAGGTTGCCTAATGAACTTTTGTTAATTAATGCAAGCAATTAGGCACACAAAACTGGGCCTATGCACACCTTCTACCTATGATCTAGCAACTCTATAATTCTCAAAAGGTTAGTTTAGAAGATATGGCCTGGAAAAAAATTGTTTGGATGGACGGAGGACACACAGACAGTGCCTGTTACCACATCCCCCCCACACTTCGTGGACAGGGGATAATTAAGACCTAGGAGTGTTTCTGTGTGATATCAAAGCAACTGTGTGAGCGGTTTGGGAGAAGATGATTTTTGAAGATTTGTCCACACAAGAGGGCTGTGTGAACAGCCCATGCTCAGCTGACCTAGTCATTCATTCATCACACTTGCAGCTGTGTGAACTTGGGATAGGATCAAGGTTCCCCGTGGACTGAGTAAGTCTGACCTTTATACAAGAACACTAACATGTGAAACATAAAGGTCCAAGATCAAGTAGTTCTCAAGTTATAGTGAAGAATAAAATTTATGCATGTTGCACCATGACCCCAGAAACGAGGTCAAGGTCACTGATGTACTGTCTAAGCATGACCTTCACAGAAAAACATTAAAGTGCAACATCAAGGTCCTAACTCAAAACAGATCTCAAGTTATCAAGTGAACAGTAAATTTCGTGTCAGTTGTCCTGTGACCTTGGGAATGAGGTCAAGGTCCAAACATCACTGCAGCATGACCATTTGCACAAAATAGGTAGACACTTATAAAAGGTACATCCCTACCAAGTTTGGCACAAACCTGCCCAAATTATTCAAGTTATAACCATTACAAGAAATTCCCATGTTAGACTTTCCTATTAAAACTTTTTTTAAAGATTTTTTTTTTAAAAATCATAAAAAAATTCAAAAATCACTGGAGCGTGACCTTTTGAACAAACTTAGTGAAGACCCATCCAAGGTACATTGCCATCAAGTTTGAAGTAATCTGAAAGACAGTTTCTTCAGAGACATTCAAAATATGAATTACCATTAGCATGCCCATTCACTTGCATAGTAAACAATAGAAAAGGTACATTTACCGATAAGTTGCCGAATTGAAAAAAGTCGTAACAAGAGGGCTGTGTGAACAGCCCGTGCCTCAGCTGATCTTGACATTCATCACACTTGCAGCTCTATGAACTTGGGAAAGGATCAAGGACACCATGTTCTGAGTAAGTCTGACCTTTATAGAAGAACACTCACATGTACAACATCAAAGTTCAAGTCGTTCTCAAGTTATAATGAAGAGTAAAATTCATGTATGTTGCACTGTGACCCCACAAACGACGTCAAGGTCATTCATGTACTGTCTCAGCATGACCCTCATACAGAATAATTAACATGTGTAGCTAACTCAAAACAGATCTCAAGTTATCAAGTAAACAGTAAATTTCGTGTCAGTTGTCCTGTGAATTAGCATTAGAATGCCCATTGACTTACATAGTAATCAATAGGAAAGCTGCATTGAACGATAAGTACCCGAATTGAAAATCCTTAAAAATCAGGAATCCAAAGCAGTGCCACCTACTAAACAACTGTTTGACCCTTCCACAATAACATATCCATCACATTTCAGCTTAATCTGAGAGACGGTTCTGAAAGCAAGTGAAAAATAGCAAAACCATACAAAAGATTCCTAAAAAAATTGCAGTGCCACCTGGTGAACAAATTGGGAACTAGGTGTCCCCGGGAGTGTCTATGTACGATATCAAAGCAATTGGGTGAGCGGTTTCAGAGGAGAAGAATTTTGAAGGTTTGCCCCCAAAAAGAACAAACAAATTCATAAAAAATCCAAAAATAAATAGAGCATGACCATTTAAAATTCTTGGTAGAGATTCACCCAAGGCACATCCCCACCAAGTTTGAAGTAAATCTGGTCAATATTATTAAAGTTATGAACATTACAAGAAATTCCCAGGTTAAACTTTCCTATTAAAACTTTTGTAGAGATTTTTTTTAAAAAATCATAAAAAAATCCAAATTTATTGGAACATGACCATTGGAACAAACCTGGTAGACACCCACCCAAGGTACATTGCCACCAAGTTTGAAGTAAATCTGGATGATGGTTTTGGAGAAGAAGTCGAAAATGTAAATTAGCATTAGAATGCCCATTGACTTACATGGTAATCAATAGGAAAGGTGCATTTACCCCAAAGGAGCCGAATTGAAAAAATAATTGAAAATCAGGAATACGCAGCATTCCCACATAGTGAACAACTTTGTTTGGCCCTTCCATAAGGAACATATCCACCACATGTAAGCTTAATCTGAGTGACGGTTCTGGAGTAGAAGTCGAAAATAGCTATAACACGCAAAAATTCATAAAAAATTAGAAAAAAAACTGCAGCCCCACCTGGTGAACAAATTAACAACAAGGAGTCCCTAGACATCTTCCTGTGTGATATCAAAGCAATTGGGTAAGCAGTTTCGGAGAAGAAGATTTTTTAAGATTTGTCGAAAAAAAGAACAAAAAAAAATCTTTAAAAACCAAAAATCACTGGAGCATAAACATTTGCACAAAATTGGTAGAAACCCACCCAAGGTACATTGTCACCAAGTTTGAAGTTAATCTGGATGACGGTTTTGGAGAAGAAGTAGAAAATGTGAATCAGCATTAGAATGCCCATTGACTTCCATAGTAATCAAAAGGAAAGCTGCATTGACCGACAAGTACCTGAATTGAAAAAATCGTTAAAAATCAGGAATCCGCAGCATTCCCACATAGTGAACATAGTTGTTTGACCCTTCTTCAAGGAACATATCCACCATGTTTCAGCTTAATCTGAGTGACGGTTGTGGAGAAGAAGTTGAAAATAGCTATAACACACAAAAATTCATAAAAAAATTAGGAAAAAATTGCAGCGCCACCTGGTGAACAAATTAAGAACTAGGAGTCCCAGGGAGTGTTCCTGTGTGATATCAAAGCAATTGGGTAAGCGGTTTCGGAGAAGAAGATTTTTTAAGATTTACCCAAAAAAGAACAAAAAATTCATTAAAAATCAAAAAATCACTGGACCGTGACCACTTGAACAAACTTGGTAGAGACCCACCCAAGGCACATCTCCACTAAGTTTAAAGTGAATCTGACTGACGGTTTTGGAGAAGAAGTCGAAAATGTGAATTGTGGACGACGGACGGACGGACGACGGACCCTCAAAAAACCTCAGCTGACTGACAAGTCAGCTGAGGTAAAAATCAGGAATCCACAGCTGTGCTACCTAGTGAACATCTTTGCTTGACCCTTTCACAACGAACATATCCACAAAGTTTCAACTTAATCTAAGAGATGGTTGTGGGAGGAAGTCACAAGTAATGAAAACACACAAATATTCATAAAAAAAATGAAAAAAAATTGCAGGACCACCTGGTGAACAAATTAAGAACTAATAGTACCTAGGAGTATTCTTATGTAATATCAAAGCAATTGGGTGAGCGGTTGTGACGATGACTTTGCAAGATTTGTCCCCCCCCCCCCAAAAAAAATTAAAAATAAAAAAATCACTGCAGCGTGACCATTTGAACAAACCTGGTAGAAACCCACCCAAGCTACATTGCCACTAGGTTTAAAGTCAATCTGAATGATGGTTTTGGAGAAGTCAAAAATGTAAATTAGCATTAGAATGCCCATTGACTTATAGTAATCAACAGGAAAGCTGCATTGAACAATAAGTACCCGAACTGAAAAAAATCGTTAAAAATCAGGAATCCATAGCAGTGCCACCCAGTGAACAACTTTGTTTGACCCTTCCACAAGGAACATATACACCAAGTTTCAGCTTAATCTGCGTGACAGTTCTGGAGAAAAAGTCGAAAATAGCAAAATACACACAAAAATCATAACAAGAGGACTGTGACAGTCCAGTCGCCCTATGACCTTGGAAATGAGGTCAAGGTCACTGACCTATTCTGAATCTTATTTTCATAGAGGGCCATCCCCATGTGCAAGATCAAAGTCACAGTACAAATAGTTCTCAGGTTATCACGCCATCAGTAAAATTTATGCTAGTGGCCCTGTGACCTTGAGAATGAGGTCAGCGTCACACTTCTCAAATTACAATGTGAAAAGTAAAACTCACGCAAGAGTCTGGGTCCCAGTGACCCTGGGAATGAGGTTAAGGTCACCCATGTACTGTCTAAGTCTGGCCTTTCCTCAAGATAACCATCATGTTCAACATCAAGGTCCAAGTTCAAATAGTTCTCAACCTGTCAGGTGAACACTAAAATTTGAGCAAGTGGCCCTATGACCTTACCATATAAACAGTGAATTTCATGCACCTCGCCCTGTGACCTTGGAAAAGAGGTCACGGTTACTCACCTATTGTACATGTATCACCCTCATACCCAGATGTGTCTCTATGCAATTTCAATGCAATTGACTGAGTATATACAAGGATAAAGACTTTTGAAGATTTGGCCAAAAAATGAACAAAAAATCATATAAAAATACAAAAATCACTGGACTGTGACCACTTGAACAAACTGTGTAGATACCCACCCAAGGAACACCCCCATCAATTTGAAGTGGATCTGGCCAGCGGTTTTGGAGAAGTCAAAAATGTGAATTGTAGATGGATGCCGGATGACAGACGGACGATGGATGCCTCACCCTCCTAAACACTCAGCTGAATTATCAGCTAAGCTAAAAAAAAAATAGAAAAAAAATCGCAGTGCAACTGGTGAACAAATTCAGAACTAGGAGTCCCCGGAAGTGTCCCTGCGCGAGATCAATGCAATTGGGTGAGCGGTTTCGGAGAAGTTTTTTTTAATTTGCCCCCCAAAAAACAAAAAAATATAAAAAAATCAATGGAGCGTGACCATTTAAACAAACTTGGTAGAGACCCACCCAAGGCACATCCCCACCAAGTTAGAAGTGAATCGGGCTGATGGTTTTGGAGAAGTCGAAAATGTGAATTGTGGATGGACGACAGACAACAGACCCTCATAAAAGCTCAGCTGACTGACAAGTCAGCTCAGCTAAAAAAAAATAGAGAAGTCCAAAATGTGAATTAGCATTAGAATGCCCATTGACTTCCAAAGAAAGCAACAGGAAAAGTGCATTTACAGATATGTACATGAATTGAAAAAATCGTTAAAAATCAAGAATCTACAGCAGTGCCACCTAGTGAACAACTTTACTTGACCCTTTCACAAGGAACATTTCCACCAAGTTTTTGCTTAATCTGAGTGATGGTTCTAGAGAAGTGTCTAAAATAAAACAAACACACAAAAAAGTTTTTTTAAAATGAAGAAAAGAAAATGTAGAGCCACGTGGTGAATAAAGTAGGAACTAGGGGTCCCTAGGAGTGTTCCCGTGTGATATAAAAGCAATTGGGTGAGCGGTTTCAAAGAAGATTTTCTAAGATTTGCAAAAAAAAAAAAAAAAAATCCAAATATCTGAAGCTTAACCATTTCAACCAATTTGGTAGAGACCTACCTACCCAATGTACATTGGTAACAAGTTTGAAGTGAATCTGGCTGATGTTTTGGAGAAGTCGAAAATGTAATTCTGAACAGGACAGGTGATGGTTGATTGAACCTTCTATAAGTTCAGCCTGACTAGCCAGTCAGCTGAGCTAACAAGTTCATCTGCTTCCCCTCCCCCTCTGCCCCCCCCCCCCCCCAAGTAAAGAGCTGTGTATACCTGTATTACTTTCAATTTATCTGTATTGACAAGATTTTAATGTATATATTCTGATCTAGTCATTTTCCTCATGTAGTTGACAGTCTGACATCAGAGGTGCACCATTAAGCAAGGCATGAATGAAGTTCAGGAGGATCTCTGTAAAATGACAAGCTGCTAATGTAAACTCACCTGTCACAACATCAACAGACTTATTAGATGGTCCACAATAAAGCACCTGAGGAAATATATTATTCTTCATACTACTCAAAAGCAGCAGCTTGTTGGCTTCTGTGTATAGGTAGGCCAAGCGTACCCCTGTCACGGTCTTTCCAGTGCCGGGGGGTCCTTGTATAAGGGTGAAGGGGTGTCTCAGAGCCTGCTGGACAGCATGTTCCTGGCTGCTGTTGAGGGAGGGAAGACTTGGTACCTCCTTGGTTTTTACCTCACCAACACACTTAACGGTGCTTTCCTCTGTTAAAATAATCACAGTGACACACAGTCAGATATGAGCATGACTGAACTGATCTTATGCATGATTGTCTCTGATCGCTTTCAATTGAGGGGCCTGTCAAAAATTTCACCATTTTCAAATAAGTACACATAGTAATGTGAAAATGAAAAATGAATCAGAAATTTTGAAACTCTGCTCAAGCTTTCAAAAATTCAATCTGTAGCAACCTCTACCATCACTCACCATATTTTTCTTCTGTACTTTAAAATTATGCAAATAAAATCAGTGCGAACTCTTTGTGTGAAGCATTTCTGTCAACTGGATTGATAAATTTACACTTTACAGGGTATTTGTCTTTACCTGTATAGTTGTTTTAAATAAAAGTAAAGGTATCATTTGAAGTCCTGATAAAAGCTTATTTGTTAACAATCATGGGGTCAATCATCCATGGAAAAAATGAAAATCGGCATTTTTACACTCCACAAAAATGTGTATATAGGAGATCGAGTTGCACAACACTTACCAAAGTCAACAGAAGCTGCATGAAACTTACCCAGGTCATCAGGACTTCTACCAAAAGCAATGTCTTTAGCCAAGGACGAAGCTCCTTCCAATTCTCGCACAACCTTTTCCATGCGCCTGGAAAAAGTGTCATAATCAAACAATTACCAGCTGTAAAATGTGAGCAACTTTCCTTGACAATTTATGACATTCAAGTAATTTTTCAAATAAAAGTAACTTAGATCCTCTAAAGAGTTACTTTTGTGTGCATTTGAACATCATATCTTTTTCTTTTTTTGAGGGGGGGAGGCAATCAAGTACCAATTGGCACTAACTGCATATCTAATCACAATTACTTATGCATAAAATATGAAATCCACTCCCATTTTAATTACTTGTATGTCTATAATATTACTACTTCTGACATTCAAAATGTACTGTCACTTAGCTGATATTAGCATCCCTTTCATTTGGTTGAAATATCAGCATCTGAGAAGTTTACCTGTCAGGCAATGTCTTTGAAAGAACCTCCACTGTGCACACTGGTAGGTTGTTATTGCTGGCCTTCAGCAAAACCTCAGGAATATTCTGGTTCGAATGAAATAACTGCATGCATATGGTCACTTTGTCAGTTGCCTTGTCTATGGACACACTAGTAGATACACAGTGGCCCACCCAGCACAATGGCTCCTCAGGTTCTTCCTGTCCAGCTGCAGCTACCTGCTCCTGTATGCTCAAGACTTCTGTCTCCTGCAGGTCGCGGTAACGTAGACAGAAATAGTCCAGCACTTGGTTCCTGCTAGTCTGTTGTACCTCTGACACTTTCTCCACAGACATCAGTGCCATATCATCATCTGAAGCTGCACCAGTGCTGAATTTAATCTGGCGAGTTTGGCAGAAACTTAAGGGCAGGCTAAAAGATCCAACATGCACAACTCCACTCAGCGTATGTTGTTCGCGCCACTTTACGCGAACATTCTGGACGATAACAGAAGCTCTGTTACTTACAGCATTATGAGCTGCTTCCATGGCCAACACAGGCAGCCAAGCTTTCTGGTAATTGTCCACATCACCGTAATTCTGTCGAGATGCCCTTACCAGAGTGGTTCCTGCAAAACAGGTGATGGGGTCAGCATTATGCTGCAAGCACACATCAAGCTTAGGTGTCAGGTTAAAAAGCTGTATGGTGGGTACCAGCATGCCCTTTACCAGCTGCGAGGACACCTGTACCTTAGTCACTGTACATGGCTGCAGAGCCATGGAGAAATCACACATGTGTCTAGATTTCTCGGTCATGACTTTAACCTCAGATGTTACCTCGCTGCTGTATGCCTCATCATTGGCAACATCTTTCAGTCTCATGCTTGCCTGGTTGATCATCTCCAACAAATGTTCACCATTTCTCTCCCGTATGGCACTTAAGATATACTGCCACATTAAAGAGTGCATCCGCACTATGAAACGACAAGGGTTCAGCACAACATGGTTAGCTGCCAGCTTTTTAGTTAGTTCAATTGCACAAGCTTCAGCATCATAGATACGCTCCTGCCAGGTTAAAGTTATGATCTGCTGTTCTTCAATTAAGTCAGGCTGTTCACTTGGCTTCAAGTGGTTCACTGCAAGTTTTCCACGGCTGCCAGTGATCTCTGGTAAAGTTGGGAATCGGAGTTGGACTTCCTGTCTGCTGATGCTCTCCACCACTGGGAAAAGTATTAACGGTTTAGACGACAGCTTAGTAGACAGCCACAGAGTACGGGTTGCTTGTTCATAGTGAGTTGCTTTCACGGCAGCCTCTGTACACTGTACACACAAACTAGCCATGTCTGTCTTACTGTAAGGGCTGGGATGCCCATCCACCAGGGCTGCCACTAAACGATGTACAACCAGGTCCATATAACGGCGAATTGGGGATGTGAAGTGCGTGTATGGCATTAGGTTTAGAGAATAGTGGTAGAAATCCTCTGGAGCAAGGTCACCAGAGCAGACGTAGCCGGATCTCTCCTGAATACTGTACCATTTCAACAATGCCACTGCTAGTTGTGGATGCATCTCTGGACTACACACTAACTGCTGTACAGTTTCCACATCCTGAGCCTCGGCAGCCTCAGCTATCTTCTGCCACACAGTTGTCTCAATATCCACATAGGAATCTCCTGTGGATGCTTTTATGCACTGGCAGTGTCCTTGGCATTGACACACACGGTTTTTGTAGAGAAATGGGCGAGTCAGGGCTAGAGAGTTCTGTGCATCCAAAACATGAGCTTGACTCCATTCACCCACATCAAAGTCACTGGGTGGTAACTGACGTCGCAGTGGAGTGCATGATGGGAAGCTGTCGAGAAGCATCTTGGCAACATGGTGGTTTGTTGTGACCATCATCTCCTCCACAAGCAAGTGGGCTTTAGGGGTACTTTCTATGTCCTCATCCAGGGGCTGATACAGGCTTGCATTGCCAAGGCGTCTGAATCTCCATATCTGTGCAATTCTGAACAATTTTATAACACTATGTTGCAAGCTCATGTTCAGGTCTGGTGTTGCATCATTCAGTATGTTTTCAACATCCTGGTACTCCAGGCGGAACTTTGACTCTATCAGACATCTTTTAGCCTGTACCTTTACTACGTGTCCTAAATGGTTCACAGTCAGAAATATGGACATAGTGAGACGGTCCTGTTTTCGCTTGAGACTACAAATGTCAGTGCTCAGCCTCTCTGGCAGCATTGGCACGACCTTCTGCTCCACTGGGTAGAAGGAAGTACCTCTGTTGGCTGCTTCACTGTCTATATAGCTGCCTCGTTTCACGAAGTGAGCCACATCAGCAATATGAATGCCTATCAACACCTTATCATCTAGCAGTTCCTCCAGACTGAGAGCATCATCCAGGTCTTCAGAGCCTCGGGGATCTACAGTGAAGATTAATCTATCTCGATAGTCCAGACGATTATCACAGGTAGCCTGTGGCAATGTATATGAAGGGTGGTAGATTCTATTCACTTCTGATACAGTGTCCTGCTTAAATTTCTTTGGAATGTGATGCTCCACTTCTAATACTTTCAAGCCATCTTGCCATGTTTTGCCAGCTGGGATTACACCTACTACAATACCTAGCGGTGAGTAGAACTGAGCCTCCCATTTCAGATAGCGCACAATGAATAATTTACTGCCAGGATCCTCCATGTCTACCGGCTCATAGTGATGAAAAATAATTTCTTTGCTTTTGGTAAAAGTATACACACAGACATGGCCTTTCTTGCTCTTTTGCAGCCTGTGCTTGGTTTCCAAGTTGTATATTTTGGGGATGCCACGGTTTAGGGGGACCATAAGGCCTGTATTGCCCTCCTCCACCATGCACACAAACATGTGGTACTTGGGGTTGATGGCTCTCTGCAGTATTCCTTTTACTTGACCCTGAGTAACTATTTCTTCATGTTCTAAGGCCTGTACATCCTCCTCATCTTGCTCCAAAACTTCAACCACAACTTTGTCTTTGTTGAAACCTCGTCCACACCGTAGCCGGCTACTGATTTTCAGCTCCCTGACAGCAGACAGTGGGTCAGTCACCTGAGCATACATCTTATGAGAGTTTTCAATATGCAGAATTGCTATTTTATATTTGTCTGGCTCCTTGTCCACAAAGTCCATCAGCTGTCTGTAACTATAATCTGCATACACTGATTTACCATCATGAGGATCATCCTCATCAGACAGATCATTGTCAGAGTCAAATTCTTTCTGGGCATCCTCGGCTGTGAGGAGATGTCGGTTCTTTATGACAGCAGGGTTATAATACACCACAGCGTGACCCTCTTCCTCCTTCACTCTAATGCATTCAATCTTAAGGGGTTCCTCTAGATCTGCATCCTCACTCTTTTTAGTTAAGTCATTCTGCTGTCTTTTCTGCAATGCTTTGGACGCTCTAAGGGCCTCTTTAGCCAGTTGCTTAATAATGTCATCAGGTTCTACCATGTAGTCTGCATTCCAGTCCTCCAGAATGTTGACTTTGGCAACACTTTCTGCTCTTCTGTCATGAGAGCCATCTCTCTCATCGTCATCATCATCCAAAACATCTTCATTCTCCTGGTTGAAGGCTACCAGACGCATCAGGTTCTGTCCATACTGACCATTCATGAGAGATATTACCTGGTCCTTGATGGACTCTAGTGTCACTGTCCTTGGGTAAATACTTTTCATGTTCTGGCAGTGCTTAAGGAAGGTACGCCAAATGTTCATGCAATCACCAATAGCACAGATAGCCACAGGATCACCCACCACAGCAACGAGGGACTGGGCACGAGTAAAAGCAGTGTTTAGTAACTTTTGGTCCGACAGAAATCCGAAGTCACCAACATCTCCATCACACTCCCTGGCTCCAACAGAAATTCTGGGTGGATTCTCTGCCAAGTGTCGAGTTCTCACTGTGCTGATGAACAGGGCACGGAATTCTTTCCCTGCACAGAAGGAAATGTTATAAAGATCAAACCAATGCAGAATTGCAAATACAAAAAAAGTACTATGCCAATATAGATGCTGGAAGGACAAAACTACTGTCCCTGATCTTAGAAATATGATAAGGTTAAACAAGAGGCCCATGGGCCTAATCCTATGCTGGCACCCTGGCTATATTGCACCTGTTCACTTCAGAGCTGTGAGTCCTCAAGTGGCTTCTCAACATATAAAGCTTAATGTAAAATTTGTCCACCAGAAGGCACTTCCCTCCACATGTAATCATAGCTTATCCGTGCAACTCCTGTGATGAATATTATTGCATGTGCCGAGACAACAATCAATGAGTCCTTAACTTTATGTCCTCAGTGACCTTCGGACAGAAAATCAAGGACACGCAGATTATATAAAACAAGAGGCCCATAGGCCTGCCTGGTGCTGTGCTGACATTGTCATTGAAGTCCAAGCTACACCCTGCCATTACAAAATCACCTCTTTCAACTTTCAAGCATGGTGACCTCACAAAAATAGGTCAAGGTCACTGATATTATATATGATTCTAGCTTTGGACATTGTCTATATATCCTATAGATTTGGCAAGTCTAATCCAATTACTTTTCGAGATATGGAATTTTATATCTTAAAAAAGATTTTGGCTCATGATTGCTGTCAAATTATAGGTGGCACCAGTAGTATCATAACCAACTTAGACTTTGACCTCCCCCACAATCCCACCAAATTTGGTGAAGATCTGCCACAGATTAAAGATCCTAGACTGTTCACACATTTTTTTTTTTATATTTTGACCCCTATATTACATAGTGTTGTAGGTGGTGCCACCAATATCAAGGAGAACCTCAATTTTTATACCCCTATAAGTTCTGAAAGTTATATTGGGCTAACTTGAGAACTGTGGACGGTATTGCGGTCACAAGATTTTCACATTTTGACTTGTATATTACATAATACTACAGGTGGCGCCACCAACATTGATGTCAACAAAGATTTTTATACACTTTATAACTCCTAAACGTTACATGGGCCTATCTCAAGAATTGTGGGGTGCAGAGCATTCACGAGATGACCCCAATAATCAAACTGGCTATTTGACCTTGAACTTAAAGTCAGATTAAAAAATTGTATAATGTTCAAAATATGCACCCAACATCCAGCTTTCCATATATGGTATGTTTGTTCAAATCAGGTAATAACTTTTCGAGTTATTGAGGAAAAACAAAACTTAGACAAGAGCCAAACTCCATAATTACTGGGTCACAGTGACCCAAAAAGCAGGTCACCTGGTACACTTTTATGTATTATGTAACAAAGTTCAATTTTGATCTGGAGGCTCAATTCTCTTTGCCACAGATGTCTAAGCTACACCTGGCCATTACAAAATCACCTCTTTCAACTTTACAGGTATGGTGACCTCACAAAAATACGTCAAGGTCACTGATATATGAAATTCTACCTTTGGCCATGGTCTATATATCAAATAAATTCGGTAAGTCTAATCCCATTACTCTTCCAAATATGGAATTTTACATCTTAAAACACATTTTGGCTCATAATTTCCGTCAAATATAGGTGGCGCCACTAGTATCATTAGCAACTTAAGACTTAGACCTCCCGCACAATCCCACCAAATTTGGGGAAGATCCCCCCAAAATTAAAGATGCTAAAGTGTTCACAAGAGTTTCACATTTTGACCCATATATTATATAACCAGTCATGCACGGGGGCATGAATGTCTCGCCAGCGTAATTCAAGCCACTCCGAAGTTTTTTGTTGACGGACGGATGGACGGATGTGCGTCCGGAAAGTGACTGCTTAGTCTCGCCAACAGCTTATGCTGGCGAGACAATAATGTAGGTGCCGCCACCAATATCAAACTCGGCCTAGAAATTCATACACCCTATAAGTCCTGAAAGTTATACTGGGCTAACTTCAAAACTGTGGATGGTATCGCGCTAACGAGCAAAAGTTTAAGGACGGACAGACAGACATGAGCGGCCGCATAACCTCTTCGACCTTTGGTCAGCAGAGCTAACCAGAGCCATGCCCAGGGGGCATGAATGTCTCGCCAGCATTCAGTAGCAATGTAATTGTAAGACCAAACATTATAATGGTATTTAGTAGATGTTGAATGTATCAAGTAAATCTCAATATATTTACTCAGAATATACCACTTTCTTTTTTTTTTTTTTTTAAACAAAATGGCCAATAAAGTATATAACATCTTAATACAAATCAGAGCTTGACATGCCAGTTTCAAGCTTCGTAGTGATAGATGTCATGTAAAGCACTTAATACCCCTTGGCCAACATGACTTCATATGTTCAGTTACCTAAGTTTGACCTTCAAAGGACACTTCAAGATAAATTTAAGAACACCAAAAATAAAGCATAGGTACTTTGCTATTCATGTTAAATAGTAACTAGGGACCTACAATCAACTATATCCAAGACACACAAGGAAAATAAGATTTGTCGAGTCAAAAGTAGGTCAAAGTCATCCACTTTCAAGAGATTTCTGACGTTTTGTAAGATGCAAAGCTAGTATAAATTTGGTGAACTTGGTTTGACTCTTGGCCATGAATAGCATTGTACATTCGAGGATGCAATGCATCGGACCTCCAAAGTAGGTCAAAAATACATCAAGGCCACCCACTTTCAATAGACTTCTAAAGCTTTCCTAAGAAGCAAAGGTGGTGTAAGTTTGGTAAACTTGGCTTGAATTCGTCAAAAGTTGCAGTGGTAACGCCACGTTTTGCATTTCACCCATGAAAATACATTTAGGTCGTTGAAATCAGTTGAGGTCATCCAATTTCAACAGGCTTCTGAAGCTTCTAAGTGTGACAGTGATGACCCTCATCTCTAGGGATGATTACAATGAATCATCCACCCAAGCATGAAAGCCTTCCCTTGTCTAGTTAGTGAAATAATGCCACTCAGAAGTTTTTCTCCAATGCTCAATCAAGCATAAAGTAATCAGTGAAGTGTGACAGTGATGACCCTCATCTCTAGGGATGATTACAATAAGTCATCCACCCAAATATGAAAGGCCTATGTAGTCTAGTTACTGAAATAATGCCACTCTGAAGTTTTTCTCCAATGCTCAATCAAGCATGAAGTAATCAATGAAGTGTGACAGTGATGACCCTCATCTCTAGGGATGATTACATTAAATCATGTACCCAAATATGAAAGGCCTATGTAGTCTACTTACTGAAATAATGCCACTCCGAAGTTTTTCGTAATCCATGAAGTGTGACAGTGATGACCCTCGTCTCTAGGGATGATTACAATAAATCTTCCACTCAAATATGAAAGGCCTATGTAGTGTAGTTACTGAAATAATGCCACTCCGAAGTTTTTCTCCAATGCTCAATCAAGCATGAAGGAATCAATGAAGTGTGACAGTTATGACCCTCGTCTCTGGGGATGATTACAATAAATCATCCACCCAAATATGAAAGGCCTATGTAGTCTAGTTACTGAAATAATGCCACTCCGAAGTTTTTCTCCAATGCTCAATCATGCATGAAGTAATCAATGAAGTGTGACAGTGATGACCCTCGTCTCTAGGGATGATTACATTAAATCATGTACCCAAATATGAAAGGCCTATGTAGTCTAGTTACTGAAATAATGCCACTCCGAAGTTTTTCTCCAATGCTCAATGAAGCAAGAAGTAATCAATGAAGTGTAACATTGATGGCCCACATCTCTAGTGATGATTACAATCAATCATCCACCCAAGTATGATAGCCCTATCTGATCTAGTTAGTGAAATAATGCCACTCCGAAGTTTTTGGTTGACGGACGGACGGACTGACGGACGTCCGGACGGACGGACGGACGGACGTACGTCCGGAAAGTGACAGCTTAGTCTCGCAAACAGCTAACGCTGGCGAGACAAAAATGGCCTGGAGATCTCATCATGTAAACTTTGAAGAAATTGAAGTTTATGCTCATAAGGTATATCTTTCCCAAGAAATGTAACAGAGAAATGAGCCAAATCCAGTGTGCTCCTTGAAATTTGTTTGTGGCAGCACTAAGTTTGATGGAAATAATATAATGCCAACATCTTACGGCTTCTGGATATGTTCGGACATGGTATCTTGATCGATCAGTTCATTCTTTTTTTTTTTACTTTTTTCTTTTTTTACTGATACTATTAAATTTGGCATACAAAGTAAGCCATTTACTAGTATCAAACAGCTCACCTTGTACATTGAAGACTCGTTCCACTGTCACATTTCCCAGCTCCTTGCTCCTCTTTCGCAATGAGGCTCGAATCTTCAGCATCTGTAGCAGCATACCAAAAAAACAACCGTTAAGTCATCAATTGTCATAATCCCACTTCCATTAACATAATGATACCTAAACTGCCATGAACTTCTATTAAAACATGCACAGGGACTTTCTTTTATTTATAAAATGTTCTGACATCATAAAAATATTAACCTTCCTCATAAACTAAAAGCTTTGTTGGGCCCTACTCCACATTTGCAAGTCAACATAAAACATCTTTAAACATTCAGAACATGTAAAACAGCAGTACATCACTGATGAAAGTCAAGCCTGAAGGACTACAAACAGCAGGCAATAAAAATTTACACCGACTCATTTTATCAGGAAAGTGACACTTACTTTTATCCAACTGTTTAAGCCTGAAAGAGGCTTTTTGCTTCCTCAGTCCATAGCAGCAAAACCTCACTACAGACTGCAAACCACATTACATTGGGCAGTGTTTGCAAAAACATCTGGACAGCTCAGTCACCCAATATCCTACCATTTTTGTCCATGTATTACCTGCCTAACAAATAAAGCCGGATTATTCTATGTTACACTCAAGTGCACTGGTAAAACATGGAGCCTAGTCTGCTCTGGAGAAATTCCTGCATCACTGTTAATAGTTATGTGTACATACACATAACAGAAATAACAAAAGTCACTGGGAGATCACTCACCTGGTCTCTGTATGGAGTTACCACTCCAATCTCTTCTCCCTTTCGCTCTCCCCACTCATCTGGCCAATGTTTGTACAGGTCCTCCACACGATCGGTAACCTCTTGAATCTCTGCTAAGTTATAGTATGACGTACTGTCTGCATCCTGCACCTCCCGACCTTGGGCAGTGTAGAAAGTCAGTGGTGAAACCCCCTCCACAGTCTGCAGGTTACTCTGAGAAATCAGCTTCTCTGGCCCTCCATAAAACACAGCAGACAAGAATCTCAAAATCTCCATCTTGGATCGGTAATTTATACTCAGCAGTATGTTCAGTGCCCTGTTCCCATCTAGATGTTGGGAGTAAGTGTCATAGTAACGGTACAGGCGCTCCAGCAGGGAGTGGTGGAATCGTTGCTTTTTAGCAACTGAACTGTACACTTTGGGACTCATCTGCATGTGGTCTCCGGCCAAAACCACACAAGTGTTTCCACTAGCCAGGGCCAGTGGCATTATGCTTTCACACTCTAAAGCCTGTCCACCTTCATCTATAAATATATGACTGAAATAGCCATGGAGCTCTGAAACGCTGAACAAAGTGGACATTTCCAGCGTGGTGATAACCAGGTTGTGCTGGCGGATCTTGTTATCATCAGGCATGTCAAAACTGTATCTGTCAGATGATAGCAAACAGAACTTTTGTACCACTGGGTGTACTGTATTGGTGCGTCTGCCGCTGAAGTACACCCGCAACAGTTTCACTGCCCCACTTCCTCGAGACACAAACTCATCAAAGTGCTTCGTTATGTACAAATCAGCAGCACTGCAAATAAAAATATCATTTAATCAGTCTTCCTTATGTATGGGCAAAAGAATCTTCAGGACCACAGACTGCTACATCTAGTTTTGGTTGGACTTGAACTGCCTGTCCATAATCAAATATGGTGTTGAACCCATGTTGGCTTTCCAGAATGCCAAGTTTACATTGTACATGTACATGTACATCCAACTCCCAACTGTAGTACCATCTCGTCTCTTGTAAACCACATCCAACATTGTCAAAATTTTGCCCTGTACTGAATCTATTCCAAGACATTTCTCTGCACTCTGCGGCAGGGCAAGGTTGAAACAGAAGACAGGAACAGCACTATGATTGCAACTTGGCTTTTTCTCCACCGCAAAAATACTATCTACTTTCTGAAAAGACCTGTTGCCTGCTAGAAAGCTTTCTTCCACAGCCAAAGACAAATGAAACATTAGACTCGAAGAACTCCTTCCCTTGGGTTCTTTTGTTCTGAAATCATGGCAGAAATTGGAATGCAATCATGTACTACAGATATGCAACAGGCACACAGCTTTGGGGTGGGTGGGTGGTGGTCTTGGTACCAGTTTGGAAGAGTTAATAATCAATCATGTAATAGTGCTGCAGTAACTGAAAATTGTAAGTGAAAGAATCTTATGGTACACTTGCAAATTCACTGCCAGTTGGAAAGGAGCAATGTCTCTCCTTACGTGACATCATGATGAGCAGATAGCCCAGCGTTAGTGATTATTAGGGAAGGCAGTAATTTCTGCCTCACCAGATGGTGCTGCATATACAAGAACATGGCCTTCCCTCCCAGTCTGTCCACCTTACAAACTCTACACCAGTGGTGCATTTGTACTACATGACTGCAATTTTTGTTTTGATTCTGGGCCTAAACAACCCATGGAATGGACTTCTCTAAACCCACAAAAGCATCAACAAGCGTGTGTGTATGTCATATTTGGGGGTTACAGTTGCAGAATTGGGGAATCTAACAGCTTGGTCATACGTATAATGTATCAAGCATGAGACACTGGCACTCACAACAGCTCTTGCCTTTCCTGCCAACAGTAACATGGCAAAAAAGAAAATTCTGAAAATTGGGGATAACTTAGCACAGTTTGCCAGCAATTACCCTGTAAAATTTAGTTGGCTAACTTGAAGTGTTCTGGCAAAACAAAACAAAACAAAACAAACTCGCATGCCTGTGAACTTTTGGTCACAATGTGTATAAAAGCAGACATAAATCCTGTAACATGAAGTGAGGACAATGAGGTATATCTGTGGATGCACTATATGGCCAGCTGTGAACTGGTACCTGTTTGAATGTGTACAAATGAGGACTGTAGTCTCAGGACGCTCCTGTAGCAGCACCATTGTGGCTTGGGCCAAGGTCTCAGTTTTGCCAGTTCCAAAGGGCCCATAGATGATAAGGGGTGGTGCATAGCCAGTCCTGAAAGCCGCTATGTGCTTCACAATCTTCATCTGGTCTTCATTCAGCACACTAGAGCTGAAAAAGCAAACAACCAACGCTGATACAAAAGACTTTTTGGCTGAGCAACAGAACCTTTTACTAATAAAGAATAGGACATCAAACTACTGACAAAAAATATGAGCAAAAACAGACTGGGCAAAAGTTGTTATGGTTAGAGGCTTATTTGGCATTCAAAGAGTTTGACAAGTTTCAAAGCTAACTGCTTCTCATCAGGAACTG
Organism: Hermodice carunculata; assembly: GCA_964020975.1. Taxonomy (NCBI): domain Eukaryota; kingdom Metazoa; phylum Annelida; class Polychaeta; order Eunicida; family Amphinomidae; genus Hermodice; species Hermodice carunculata. The sequence continues at coordinate 69,086,080 of OZ026613.1, forward strand.
AACTGTGAAAAAAAATATTGAGGATTTGTATTTATACCAAACAATAGCTACGTTACCATGTAAAACAAGTGCTATTGTTTATGCACATTTGTAGGTTACTGCAAATGGCAGTATTATTGTCATGTAGGTTCAAAAAGTTCTATTGTTGAATAGGTTCAGGTTTCCCAAAAATAAGGAAAGCCCATGATTTTGCCGAGTTGGATCAACTGGTTCAGAATGTCAGGTTTTGTTGAATCCTGGCATCTTAGCAGCTGTAATAAAAAACAAAACAAAAAACAAGAGGGCTGTGTGAACAGCCCATGCTCAGCTGATCTTGACATTCATCACACTTGCAGATCTATGAACTTGGGAAAGGATCAAGGTCACCCATGTTCTGAGCAAGTCTGACCATTATAAAAGAACACTAACATGTGCAACATCAAGGTTCAAGTAGTTTTCAAGTTATAATGAAGAGTAAAATTCATGTATGTTGCACTGTGACCCAAGAAACGAGGTCAAAGTCATTCATGTACTGTCTGAGCATGACCTTCATACAAAAACATTAACATGTGCAGCATCACAGTACTAACTCAAAACAGATCTCAAGTTATCAAGTAAACAGTAAATTTTGTGTCAGTTGTCCTGTGAATTAGCACTAGAATGCCCACTGACTTACATAGTACTCAAGAGGAAAGCTGCATTGATCGATAAGTACCCGAGTTGAAAATACTTAAAAATCAGGAATCTAAAGCAGTGCCACCTAGTAAACAACTTTGTTTGACCCTTCCACAAGAACATATCCATCACATTTCACTTTAATCTGAGTGACAGTTCTGAGAACAAGTGAAAAATAACAAAACCATATAAAAAATTCATGAAAAAAAAAAAAAATAGAAAAATTGCAGTGCCACCTGGTGAACAAATTGGGAACTATGTGTCCCTGGGAGTGTCTATGAACGATATAAAAACAACTGGGTGAGCAGTTTCAGAGGTGAAGAGTTTTTAAGGGTTGCCCCCCAAAAAACAAAAAAATTCATAAAAATTCCAAAAATCAATAGAGCATGACCAATTGAACAAATGGTAGAGATCCACCCAAGGCACATCCCCACCAAGTTTGAAGTAAATCTGGCCAAAATTATTTAAGTTATAACCATTACAAGAAATTCCCATGTTAAAACTTTCCTATTAAAACTTTTGTAAAAATTTTTGAAAAAAAAATCATAAAAAAAAAAAAACAAAATTAATTGGAACATGACCATTGGAACAAACTTGGTAGACACCCACCCAAGGTACATCCCCACCAAGTTTGAAGTAAATCTGGATGACGGTTTTGGGGAAGAAGTCAAAAATGTGAATTAGCATTAGAATGCTCATTGACTTCCATAGTAATCAATAGGAAAGCTGCATAGACCGATAAGTACCCGAATTGAACAAATCGTTAAAAATCAGGAATCTGCAGCATTCCCACATAGTGAACAACATTGTTTGACCCTTCTACAAGGAACATATCCACTACGTTTCAGCTTAATCTAGTAACGGTTCTGGACAAGAAGTCAAAAATAGCCAGAACACACAAAAATTCATAAAAAATTAGTAAAAAATTGCAGCGCTACCTCGTCAACAAATTAAGAACACGGAGTCCCTAGGTGTCTTCCCGTGTGATATCAGAGCGATTGAGTAAACGCTTTTGGAGAAAAAGATTTTTTAAGATTTGTCCCCCCCCCCTAAAAAAAAATTCATTAAAAATCTTAAAATCACTGGAGCATGACCATTTGAACAAACCTGGTAGACACCCACCCAAGGTACATCCCCACCAAGTTTGAAGTTAATCTGGATGACGGTTTTGGAGAAGAAGTAGAAAATGTGAATGAGCATCAGAATGCTCATTGACTTCCATAGTAATCAATAGGAAAGCTGCATTAACCAATAAGTACCCGAATTGAAAAAATGGTTAAAAATCAGGAATCTGCAGCATTCCCACATAGTGAACAACTGTGTTTGACCCTTCTACAAGGAACATATCCACCATGTTTCAGCTTAATCTGAGAGACGGTTCTGGAGAAGAAGTCAAAAATAGCTATAACACACAAAAATTCATAAAAAAATATAAAAAAATTGCAGTGCTACCTGGTGAACAAATTAAGAACTAGGTGTCCCAGGGAGTGTTTCTGTGTGATATCAAAGTAATTGGGTGCACGGTTTCAGAGAAGAAGATTTTTTAAGATTTGCCAAAAAAAGAACAAAAAAATTCATTAAAAATCCAAAAATCAATGGACCGTGACCATTTGAACAAACTTGGTAGACACCGACCCAAGGCACAACCCCACCAAGTTTGAAGTGGATCTGGCTGACGGTTTCGGAGAAGAAGTCGAAAATGTGAATTGTTGACGGACGACGGACGGACGGACGACGGACGGAGGACCATAAGATAAGCTCAGCTGACTGACAAGTCAGCTGAGCTAACAAGAGGCCCAAGGGCCTAATCCTCTGCTGGCACCCTGGCTATATTGCATCTGTTCATTTCAAAGTTGCGAGTCCTCAAGTGGCTTCTGAACTCATAAAGCTTATCTGATATTAGTGTCTTTTTTGACCACCAGATGACACTTCACTCGACATGTAATCATAGCTTATTTGTGCAATACGGGCGTTCCGAGTTAGGGATTTTTTTTAACACCAGGCTTCGCATGGTAGATTTTTGCCCTCCGCGCATGCCCGACATGCCTGGTAACGCAATTCCGCGGTCAAGCTTTCCCGGGGTAATACTAGTAGGCCGTGACCAACACAGCGTGACAGCGAAACCCCTACGAAAATTGACGTACAACAGTGATCGTTCAGCTTCGGTGAACATGGCGGGAAATACGGACGACGGAGGAGCGGCGATTAACGTGATTGAACAGACGGGAAATGAATTATACGACAAATTTTCAAAGATGAAAGTGGTTAACCTTAGGAAATTTCTAAAGATTCGCGGAGTGCATGGGGTACAAATATGTGAAGAAAGGCCTAGTTGAGGAGAAAGATGATACCATGGATGTGCGGAGAGCTCGATTGGAGTTTCCCGATGGGAAGAAGAAGGTGGCTTTGCCATACATATCTTCGATAACCTCCTGGACAGAAGACCTGAAAGCAATGCCAGTGGTTGAGATGCCCCATGTCATCGCCTACCTAATAAGCAAATGCGACTGGACACCCAACAATGTTCAGAAGTGCCGCGAATTCAGGGGCTACCAACTTGCGGAACAGGGGCACATCCATAGGGTTAAGTTACACGCGCTGTCGAACTTTGTTTCATGCAAACTTTTGTAAGTGAAGGCACTTTGTACAAGACAAACCTCGCAAGGCGAGGCACCGTACCAGGTCTGGGGAAAAGTCACGGAAGAAGGGGTCATCCATACCGGAGGGTGCCAGTGTACAGCGTAAGAGGGCTTTAATATTAATTATTTGATATTTATTTATTCATTGTTTAATGTCGCCAATCTTAACCAAATAATAATAGCTGATCTGAAAATGCTTGAAAGCCTACAGTATGCCAGTGATCACGTAACAAAGTTTGCAGACAGTGTATTGCGAATTTAGGTCAAGTGCTTTACTGTTAATTTCTGATTGCACCCGTCAAGCGCTAATCTGGTTAGTGGTCAGCCAAGCGCGAGGATCTTCAAAGCACTGGCAGAAGTGCGCCCCAGGCTAATCCCTCAGAACTCACCGAGTCAATCACGGGTGACTTAATGCATGGTCAGTTGTGCCACAATGCAGGCCCCGATTTGTGTAGGTTTTGTCTCAGGTTTTGTGTCAGTATTTTTCATAGTGACCGTGTTTTCTGCTATCTGAGGTACACCCTGGTATCTTACAGTTGTACACTGGCATGCTTTCTTGGAGTTACACTTGTAGGTTATTACAATAACAGGCGTTAAAAAAATGACACCAACTTTCCCGTGTTAACACAATGGGGCAAAATGGCGAGACTTGAAAGTGTCCCCCGAGACCTGCAGAAACGTCCGTGACATCGCGGGAACATAGTAGTCAGCGCCACCGGTGGCAAAAATTGTCCCTATCTCGGAACTAAGCTATTCCTGTGATGGATCTTGTTGCATGTACCAAAACATCAATGAGTGATTCCTTAACTTTATGTCCTCCATGACCTTGGAACAGAACATCAAGGTCAAAAATAGGTCAAGGTCACTGATACTGAACAAAATTCTAGCTTTGGACATTGTCTATATATCCTATAAATTTGGCAAGTCTAGTCCAATTACTTTTCTCGATATGGAGTTTTATATCTCAAAACACATTTTGGCTCATGATTTCTGTCAAATTATAGATAGTACCAGTAGTATCACTGGCAACTTATACTTTGACCTTCCCCACAATCGCACCAAATTTGGTGAAGATCTGCCACAAATTAAAGATGCTAAACTGTTTACAAGATTGTCATATTTTGACCCCTACATTGCAAAATATTGTAGGTGGCGCCACCAATATCGAAATGAACCTGGATTTGTGCACACCCTTTCCTGAAGGTATATTAAGCTAGGTTGAGAACTGTGGATGGTATTGCGGTCACAAGATTTTCAAACTTTTGACCTGTATATTACATAATACTATAGGTGGTGCCACCAACATTGATGTCGACAAAGATTTTTATACACTTTATAAGTCCTAGACCTTATATGGGCCTATCTAAAAAATTGTGGGGTGCAAGCATTCACGAGATGACCCCAATAATCAAACTGGCTATTTGACCTTGACCTTCAACTCAGATTAAAAAATTATGCATGTTTAAAATATGTGCCCCACATCCAGCTGTCCATATCTAGTCTGTTTGTTCAAATCAGGTTATAACTTTTCAAGTTATTGAAGACAAACAATAACCTTGGACAAGCGCCAAACTCCATAATTACTGGGTCACAGTGACCAAAAAAGTTGGTCAACAAGTACAGTTTTATGTATTATGTAATCAAGTTCAATTTTGATCTGGAGGCTCAATTCTCTTTGACATTGATGTCCAAGCCAGACCCTGCCATTACAAAATCACCTTTTCAACTTTACACATACACGATGACCTCACAAAAATAAGTCAAGGTCACTGATATTTGATAACACTCTAGCAATGGACATGGTCTATATATTCCTATACATTTGAAAGTCTAATCCAATAATTTTTCCAATTATGGAATTTTATATCTTAAAACACATTTTGGCTCATAATTTCTGTCAAATTACAGGTGGCACCACTATTATCACTAGTAATTTAGACTTTGATCTCTCCAACAATCCCACCAAATTTGGTGAAGATCCCTTACAAATTAAAGATGCTAGAGTGTTCACAAGATTTTCACATTTTGACCCCTATATTACATAAAATTGTAGGTGGCGCCACCAATGTCGAAAGGAACATAGATTTTCATATGCCCTACAAGTCCTGAAAGTTCAATTGGGTTAACATCAAAACTTTTAAAGTTATCACACTCACAAACCAACCACTTACAGACGTGTCTAGTGTGTTACACTTACGTAGAAAAACATGACCCATATTCAAAAATTTCAAACCCAACAATGAAAGCAAAGAGATTCCAGAGTTACCAAAGCATCAACATTCATCATCCAATACAAATGTGAAGAAACAAATTTCACTCCAGACTTGAGACAGGCAGTCAAACATAAAAGGCAACTGGTGGTTTTAAACCAGTCCCCTCAACCTTTGAAATATTCTTCATTAAATACAGACTATAGTGTTTCCAAAATGTTCAGGCCTAACCACTACAAAATCCAACTTTCATCAATTCTGCCAAAAATAAAAAGAGAATTGGTAAGCCTATCGCTTTTTGGGTCTCCTGACTAGTTCATCAGCTGAGACCGATGGACATCTCTAGAATGTTACACTTATGTATTAACAATGATCGTGAAGTGAGTGTATAAGGTAACTGACTATAGTCATCTCTACACCCAAGTGAAAAAATAGGAGCAGGCAACAATGAATGACAGTTTCTGACTGTAAACAGACTAGACAAAATTTCTAGGTGGGTTTAAGTTAACTTTGGACGGACGCACATGAGTGATGCTATAAGCTCTGCTATATTTGGTCAGCGGAGCTTAAAAAAAATGAAGCCGAAAGGTAACTGCAACCCCCCCCCCCCCGCCAGCACAGAGGGTCAGACAGACGGATGGACGTGTAGGTGATGACAATACCCCCCAGTAGGTCAGGTTACTTCTGTTTAACCTAATGACAAAGCTTTGGTGCAAATGCAATGAGCAGAGATATCACGACAAGGCCATTTTTCTTCAATGTTGCACTGTGACCTAAATATGTGACCCAGTGACTTAGTTTTCAATAGGCATCTGGAGCATTCTTAAGTCCAACTGTCATAAATAATTGATGAAGCTACATTCAATATTTTATTAGATATTGTGTTAGTGCTTTTTTTTTTTGCAATGTAGTATTGTGACCTAAAATTGAGACCTAGTGACCTACTTTTCAACAGGCACCTGAAGCACCTTAATAACCCCCTGTGATAAAAATTTGACAGACGGACGGTCGCGTAGGTGATGACAATACCCCTCTGCCATTATGGGCCGAGGGGTAAAAAACTAGACATAGCTTCAATGCAAATCTTTGATTGATGGGTCCACCCTAACGTGAATGTTAATTAGATTGTGGTGACTCAGTTCATCTTGCCAGTTAAGATTTAAAAACATATTGCCAAATTTGAGCAAAATACATGGAGGCATTCTGTAGATATCACAGTCTTTGACTGAAGGGTCCCCCTAATGAGCATGTTAATTAGATCGTGGTGACACCAAAATCTAATCAGTTCATCTTGCCAGTTAAGATAGGCATATTGCCAAATTTGAGAAACATACAAGGAGGCATTCTGCAGATATTGCGGTAATGAGAATGTGCACATCCAGACAGATGGACAACCTGAAAACATAAAGGTTCCCCCCATGGGGCGGACCGTTAAAAATACAGACACACATTGGGACTATTATCAGTATGAAAACATAACAATCAAACCCAAAATTCTTCCCAATCTGATTCACCCTTCTGATCTTTTGTCAAACAATTATCAAAATATCAAGTGTGGAAAACTAAACAACAATACTCATCTTCGTACAGAAATTCACAACTTTATGATGTATGGTAACTATTTACAACACTTACATAATTTATCACACCACAAACCTTAGCTTCAGAAGATGCTTTTCATTCCAAGCAGGATTGATCTTGCTGACATCTGGGAACACCACATCTGTATTTGCCAGCCGGTCCACTGCATAATGCATCTTACAGAAAAAGGACCTGTTCATCTGGAACTGAATCTCAACTGAGATTCGGTCTCCATTTCGCAACTCCAAGTCCTTGCAGCATCTGTCAACAAACAGCAAAACACACATTTTTTTTATGTACATTTAATGCATATTGTTTGTTTAAGTCCAAACTGGGATGCAGAAGTTCCTTTTACTATGTTACTGAGCATCAAGTGTCGTTATAAATAATATATTTTGTAACAGCTCAAAACCATATTGAATCAACTACATGAGACATGATTTTTTTTGAAAGTCCACAAACACACTGCTTTATTTCTTTTCTCTTCCCCTGCAAAATAACTTGCAGTCAGTGTTGCTCACTACAGGGAATAAGTTAACTCTGCATGAATTCAAAACAAGAGGGCTGTGTGAACAGCCCATGCTCAGCTGACCAACAGATTCATCACATTTGTGGCTCCCTGAACTTGGGATAGAATCAAGGTCACACATGTACTGAGTAACGCTGACCTTTCTGAAAAAACACTATCATGTGCAACATACAGGTCCCAGTTAAAGTAGTTCTGAAGTCATAGTGAAGAGTAAAATTCATGTATGTTGCACTGTGATCACAGAAATGAGGTTTAAGTCATTCACGTACTGTCTAAGCATGACCTTCATAGAGAAACATTAACATGTGTAACATCAAGGTCCTAACTCAAAACAGATCTCAAGTTATCAAGTGAACAATAAACTTTATGTCAGTTGTCCTGTGACTTTAGAAATGAGGTCATGCTCACTCATGTACTGTCCGAGTGTGGCCCTTAAAGAGAATCATATCCACATAAAACATCAAAGTCCAGGCTGAAATAGTTCTCAAGTTATCATCTGAAGAGTTAAATTCACCTAAGTGACCCTGTGACCTTGAGAATGAGGTCAAAGTCACCCATGCAGTGTGTAATTCCACTTGCCATGCCCTCAAGTGTTCCTATGCAAATCAGTTGGCCAAGGTACATCCCCACCAAGTTTGACGTGAATCTGGTCAGTGGTTTTGGAGAAGTCAAAACTGAATTACCATCGCTATCCCCATTCACTTACTCAGTAATTAATGGGATCTTATGCATTACCTGATAAGTACTCTAACTGAAAAATTCAAAAAAATCCCAGATTCAAAGTTAGGCCATCTTGTGAACAACTTTGGTTGGCCCTTCTGCAAGGAACATTTTCACCAAGTTTCAGCATAATCTGAGTGAGGGTTTTGGAGAAGTCAATAATAACAAAAGACACTTTTCTTACAAAAATGCATATCACATCGCTACCTGTTGAACAAATTAAGGTCTCAGGGTTCCCAGAAGCCTCCCTAAGCAATTGGCCAAGCGGTTTGGGAGAATTTTTTTTTAAAGATTTGACACCCCCCCCCCCCCCAAAAAAAAAGAACCAAAAAAATCACAAAAAAAATCCAAAATCAGTGGACCGTCACAATTTGATTAAACTTGGTAGAGACCCACCCAAGGTACATTCCCACCACGTTTGAGATGAATCTGGCCAACGGTTTTGGAGAAAAAGTCGAAAATGTGAATGGTGGACGCCGATGGACAGCTGATGGATGCCTAACCACCGAATAACCTCAGCTGAGCTAAAACAAAAAGACAGGTTTGTAAAACATATATGCCCCCCCCCCCCCCACTGTCCTCATGGTCTCCCTCATTACCCTGTTGATATTGCTAAATGAGGCACTCTTGACCTTGGGAAGTGGATACAAAAACCAAATTCACTAAAGTGGCCTTGTAACGTTAGTAATTAGGTCAAGGTCAGCCTTCATTGCAGCTGATCTAGCGCCAGCAGGAGCCCATAAATATCTACAAAATGAAAGCTTTGGCTAAAAAAATTCTGCAGTTACTAAGCAGAAACCAAATTCAGCAATGTGGCTCTGTGACCTTCGGAATTCACGCAAGGTCACCCATTTCAAAACCTGACTTTGCTCTTCTAGAAGGCTATATTCCTGTGCAATATGAAAGCTCTACGTCAAAAGGATCTTTACTTAACATCCAGAAACCAAGCTCACAAATAGGACTCCAGGTGGTGACCTTGGAAATTTGGTCAAGGTCATCCATCTTCTAAGCTGACCAAGCCCTAATTGAGGACTACAGTGGACCCCTTCTTATACTGCCACCCCAAAATGCACTGGAAAAGTGGCCTTTTCAGAGGGGTGGCCTCTCTTCAGGGGTAAAATAAAATGAAGATGCCATGCTTGCTGCATGGAGAACTGGCCTTTGTAGAGGGGGTGGCCTCTCTACGGGGGGGGGGGGGGGGCTTATAAGAGGGGGACCACTGTATTATCATGTGCAATATTGAAGTTATAACTGAAACCCTTGGTTACAATGCAGAAACCAAGATCACTAAAGTGCCCTTCTGATCTTTGAATTTAGGTCAAGGTCACCCACGTTCGAATTTGAGCTGGCCTTGGATAAGGACTATAATCCTGTGCAATATGCAGGTCCTTTGCCCGTTATCGTGAGGAAACATAAACTTACTCTAATAGCTCCGTGACCTTGGAAATAGGGCCAACATCCACCACATTCATACTTCACCTAGCCTTTATATAGAAGTACATACCTGGGCAGCATCAAAGTCCTAGCTTAAACACCTCTTAAGTTATGGTGTGAGAACCACAGTCGACTGACCGACCCACAAAATAAGTAGATAAATAAACCACCAACTGAATTGGAATCACTTATTTTACAATGGCATAAAATTCATTCAGGGCAACTGCTGTATCTCCTACCTGGAAGACAAACATATGTATATGTAATCACGCCCACGCCCATCGTAGTCCATGTTCTCTTTCTGCACAATGTGAGCCTCGTAGACCTTATGGCTGGAGGTGCCCTGTAAAGCTAGTAGTACAGTGGTCACACTCTGCAAGATCAGCTTCCCAGCATCGGTGTCTTCACTCAGTTGGTCACTGAGTGGCACGCGTGCAAACAGTTCGTTGTTTTGAGCAAAAATCATTGTCTCCTCATGAATGAGATGCAGCAGTTCCACTTCAGTCTTCAAGTTGTAGCTGAAAAAATAAAACAATTTTTAAGGTACACATTCACAAAGGAGTTAGTATCACCAGTGGCTACATTTCCAAAGATTTTGAAACCAACATTTACGATCCAAGTGCAATGGGCAAATAAATGCCATTGGCAAAACTGTCTCTTAGAATTTTGGCAACAGCCACCAAAAAAAAAGCAACTGAGTTAATCTAATCTAACTTTTGTGAAAACATCCTTGGGCCTATATGTATGTAATTGGAAATCAAACTATTTCAACAGATAAGTGAATCATATGTAGCAGGCACATTAAAACTACAAGGCTGTGTGAACAGCCTGTGCTCACCTGACCTATATGCTTGTCCCACAAAATCAAGGTTGCAACTGAATATAACTGTGTTGAGCTTTAGCTGAGTGCATACGAGTCTGACATTTTGAAGTATTTCTAAGACAGATAACTGGACCTCCTAAAAACACAGCCTGTCAACCAAGTCAGCTGAGCTAAAAATTGCAGCACCACCTGGTGAACAAATTAAGAATTATGATACACTAGGAGTGTTCCTCTGTGATATAAAAGCAAATAGGTGAGCAGTTTCAGAGAAGACGATTTTTTAAAATTTGCCCCCCCCCTTTCCCCCCCCCAAAAAAAATTCATAAAAAAATCCAAAAAATCACTTTAGCGTGACCATTTGAACACACTTAGTAGATGCCAACCTAGGCACATTGCTACCAAGTTTGAAGTCAATCTGACTGAAACTTTAGGAGAAGGATGCAAAAATATGAATTGCATTAGAGTGCCCATTGACTTGCATAGTACATAGTAATCAATAAAGAAAGCGCATTTACTGATAAGTACCCGTATTGAAAAAAAATCAGGAATCCACAGCAGTGCCACCTTGTGAACAAATTTACTCTGAAATAAAAAATACTCTGAGTGACAGTTCTGGAGAAAGTGTTGAAAATAGTGAAAACACACAAAAGATCATTAAAAAAAAAAATAGAAAACAAGAGGGCTGTGTGAACAGCCCATGCTCAGCTGACCTACAGAGTCATCACACTTGTGCCGATGCAGCTCTGTGAACCTTTATGGAAGAACACCGACATATGCAACATCAAGGTCCTAGTTCAAGTACATGAAGTTCTCAAGTTATAGTGAAGAGTAAAATTCATGTATGTTGCACTGTGACCCCAGAAATGAGGTCAAGGTCACATGTGTACTGTCTAAGTGTGACCTTCATAGAGAAAAATTAATATGTGCAACATCAAGGTCCTGACTCAAAACAGATCTCAAGTTATGAAGTGAACAGTAAATTTCATGTCAGTTGTCCTGTGACCTTGGGAATGAGGTCAAGGTCCAAAAATCACTGGAGCATCACTACTTGCATAAAATACGTAGACACTTATCAAACGTACACCCCTACCAAATTTGACACAAATCTGGCCAAAATTATTTCAGTAATAACCATTACAAGAAATTCCCATGTTACACTTTCCTATTAAAACTTTTTAAAAGATTTTCCAAAAAAATCATAGTCAAACCAAAAATTACTATAGCGTGACTATTTGAAGCAACTTGGTAGAAACCCACCCAGTGTACATTGCCACCAAGTTTGAAGTCAATCTGAATGACAGTTTCTTCAGAAGTGCAAAATGTGAATTAGCATTACAATGCCCATTGACCTACATGGTAATCAATAGGAAGGGTGCATTTACTGATTAGTACCCGATTCAAAAAAAAAAAAAAAAAATGTTAAAAATCAGGAATCCACAGAAGTACCTCCTAGTGAACAACTATGTTTGACCCTTTCACAAGGAACATATCCACCAAGTTTCAGCATTTTGTCTGAGTGACGGTTCTGGAGAAGAAGTTGAAAATAGCAAAAACACATAAAAAATCATTATTAAAAATAGATATAAATTGCCGCGCCACCTGGGGAACAAATTAAGAACTAGGGGTCCCTAAGAGTGTTCCTGTGTGATATCAAAGTAATTGGGTGAGTGGGTTTCAGAGAAGATTTTTTAAGATTTGCTCCAAAAAAGGAAACAAATTTCATCAAAAATCAGAAAAATCACTGAAGTGTGACCATTTGAACACACTTTGTAGAGTTCCACCCAAGGTACATTGCCACCAAGTTTAAAGTCAATCTGGCTGATGTTTTGGAAACGTGAATTGTGGATGGACAGACAACATAGTAGTATAAGCTCAGCTGACTGACAAGTAAAACAATTGCAGTGTTTCCTGGTGAACAAATTAAGAACTAGGGGTCCCTAGGACTGTTCCTGTGTGATATTAAAGCAATTAGATGAGAAATTTTGGAGATTTTTTAAGGTTTGCCCCCCCCCCCAAAAAAGAACTAAAATTCATAAAAAATACACAAATAACTGGAGTGTGACCATTTGAACAAACTACTCTGAATACATTTATTTTCTTGGACATTAATTTTTATGATTTTAGCATTTAGGACCTTTTACTGAAACTTTAAATTCCCTATTTTTGTTATAATTCCTATCAATGCTATGTTAAAAATATATTTTACTGGGTTCTTATTTTCACGGTTTTGAATCATCACCGGAATAAGCGAAAATAAGAACACAGCAAAAGTAAATGAATTCACAGTATGTAGACACCCACCCAAGATACATTGCCACCACATTTGAAGTGAATCTGGCTGACGGCTTTGGAGAAGAAGTTGAAGATGTAATTGTGAATGGACAGACGGATGACTCGGTCTCCTAAAAGCTCAGCCTGACTAGCAAGTCAGCTGAGCTTATAAAAATAGCAAGACAAGCACCAGAACAGGGAGTGGGCATACCCTGTGCTTTTATTTCAGGATGAAATACTTGGACCCAAGTGACACAAAGACATGGGGACGTATAAAGCATTTTATCTGCATTATAGAATAACTATACCAAACAAAGAGCAGACATTAACAGTTTAGCATTTCTCTTCACATGCACAGAGGGCCCAGGGGAAAACCCTTTCTCTTCCTTGTATTTTAAACAGGTATCTCTCTGGTATTTCCCATAAGCTTCAAGGACAGTGATGGCTCTTTATTATTTAAAACACAAATAACACATATATGATATAGATCTAAAGATCAATACAGCTGAGGACTGATATGCCATCCTACCTCGCAATGATCTGCTCACGCGAAAGCTCTTCTATCTGCAGCAATTTATGCATCTTGTGTACATAATTGTGAGAGTTCAACTCCACAGCCACACTGTGTTGAGTTATAGCATCATCTGCAGACGTGGGGCTCTTGTATTGTCTCAGCAGCTTGGAGTTTAATTCTGCTTCTTCTCCATGCCACTCACTGAACTTCACGATCTCACGGTTGTCCCCAGTCCACCTAGGAAAAATCCATGACAAATTAACCACATTCAATATAGGAGAGTCCTTCTACAAGTCTACTTAAAACCTTTACCTGGCTTATTTGATTGCATTCAGTAAAGTTTAAAAACAATACAATCCACTGAAAATTCGTTTCTCAGACTAACTAAACAGAAACCCAAGGGTTCATATTGCTATCATTTCTTTGGACAGGGTTTTCCACTTACATGTACACAGTGTGCATGTATATCATATTCTGAGATCATTTCAGGTCATTATTCATCCAAAGTTTGACCTGGGGTTACAATGGCTCTGAGATTGGCACATGTCTATCTGTCACCTTAGGATGTGATGTACACTGTCTGCTACCCCCAGTGCCTATTGTGGCAAAAAAAACAAGCTCTCTGGTACTGGAGATACAAATGACATAAAACATTCTGAGGAGTACCATTTTGAAAAAAGTGAGCGAGTGAGAAATGGACAAAAAAAAAGACTGGAAATGGCGATTGAGATTTATTAGTGGTTCAGTGCAGACTTGAGGGAATGGATGCAATCCTGGGGTTTGGGAGGTACACTTGTCCAGTCCCTATGTAGCCACTTCATGAAAATGTGCCTCTTCTCCAGATATTAGCTGGCATTGGGTATCTAGTAGAACTGTTTCCTTTTGGGACACTCCCTCTCCAGCCTTATTAGGACAACTGTATGCCTGACTTTCAGGCATATTGCAATTTTTGCTCAGCCTTCAGATCATAACATTGGATTGTGCTGACAGGAATAAGAAATCTCGCAGGTACTGCAAACTCACTCACCTTAAGCAATGCGTTCACCATGCATGGCCTGATGGTAAACACCATGCAACTTCAGAGTGCAGTGGACAGTCTACATCATTTTCACACAATCTATCATGTCAATCAAGGTAATAAAATTGGAGCACAATGGCAGACTTTGTGCAGCATAAACTTTGGTGTTCCAACTCAACTTAAGGTGCACTTTAACATGTAAAGAAAATAGCGTTAACAGAACGGATCACCCTCGGTGCCCACAATCTTTTTTCCCTCAATTATGCTTTTTTTTTTTTTTTTGAGACTTTGCAGTAGAATACTTTGCATACAATTTCTATATATTGTTGTCTATGAAATGAAAGAGCACTTTTGGATGTGTTCTTGGGGCAAGTTCTGGTGACAGAGACCACTGTACTGGGCGTCACTCAGTCAGCCATCAAATAAACACTTCAAAAGTTTCATAACAAGTTTAAAAAGTAGAAAAAGCTGGTTTTCAATAAGAATGTGGTCCATTATGATGTGCATCTCTGAAAAAAACTGGGGAAAGCTGCATTGGATGCTTCTTGAAATATTATGGTAATGTTGTCCCTTTGTGCACCACTCACGACGGACTAAAAGATAAATACTTTAAAGTTTCATAAAAAGTTTTAAATACAAAGATGAAGCTAGTTTTAAAGAGGAAGCTGGTCCATCATTACATGCACCTTTGACAAAAATTTGGGAAGGCTGTGGTCAATATTTTTTGAGATATTGTGGTAAGATTGTCAGGGTTGACGCCACTCAGAGACGGCCTTCAAATAAATACATTAAAAGTTTCATAAAAACTTAAAATATAATCAGAGGAAGCTGGTTTTACATAGGAACCTGCTCCCTCATAAGATACCTCTCTAACAAAAATTTGGTAAAGCTGTAGTCAATATTTTTTGAGACGTCGCGGTAACATCATCAGCGTTGGTGCCATACATTAAAAGTTTCATAAAAAGTTTTACAATAATCAGAGGAAGCTGGTTTTCAATAGAAACCTTGCCCATCATAAGGTTCTTTTGTGACAAAAATTTGGTACAGCTACAGTGAATATTTTTTTAGATAACGTGGTAATGTCGACAAGACGGACAGACTAACGGACGACGCAGGGGACCACAATACCTTCTGGCACTTTATGTGCCAAAAGTAAAAAAAACAAAAGTTATATAGGTTTCATATATGTAAGAAAAAACCAAACTGAATAAATTGATAGGGGTTAGAAGGCCTTGGTTGCACATTCTTTTAACAAGTGTTTGGGAAAAACTACATATACATACATGTATGCCTCTCTCAGAAGTTACATATAACACCGAAACTTCTGTTTCTTCTAAAGATACACACCATCACTGTGTATTTCTGAATTTCATATGTTGTACCATTATAACTGCATGTCCCGGAGACTATAACATAGCCCCTTACCATCCAAAATTGCTCAAAAATACACAGATTTGAATTGTATCCTTAATGTTATAACCTAATGTTTTGGGGCATTTTTTGTGTTCTTTGTCATGTTTTTTTTTTCTGGAAATTGTAGTAAAGACCTATCATGGTGGTAAATCCTGGATCAAGTTTTCTTTTTTTTTTAAATTTGGGTTGGGTGGATTCTCATGTCTTTCTCTGACCAGGAAACGGTTAACAACTGAACAGCCTACATAGAGCACATGATCACAAACACAATTCACCTGTCAAACTGGAGTTTCTCCCTCATCTGTTTAACTTTTTCTTGAACGTCCCGAGATCCCACTTCCACATTCAGCTTGCGAACCATCACAGGGCGTACACCCATGTCTAAAGCAAGCCACTGTGTGAAGGAACCAAACATGCGTCCCTTGAACTGTACCTCGACACTGTACATGTTGGCACCATACAAATCAGTGGTGAGGAAGCTATCCCCAGTGGAGAGTTGGCAGGTGCTTGCAAGTTCTGCACCCTTGATCCAGAAGTGTAGGCGGTCTCGATTCTGAAGCAATGCAACCTTCTCCAGCTTAAGACCATTCTGAAATACGACCACAAGCGTGTATAATTAACCCAAGGTATGATTTTACGGAATACCTACTTCCATGGGTGCAAGCACTCTCTGCAACATTGTGCCTACAGTGAAATAAAGCATCAAGTATAGTACTAATTCAATCTGGAAATACAATGTACTCCTTCCACAGTGCTGGTGTGCTGGATGTTCATTTGAACTCATAATTTCCATCAGAGGATAGGTGGTGCAACTAGTATCACATGCAAACGAGATTTTGACCTTCTCCACAATCCCACTAAATTTCATGAATATACATAAATAAGAGGGCTGTGTCCCGGGGGGGGGGGGGGGGGGGCTACTCCCTATACCGAGCGTAATGGGGATGTGCCGCTCTGAAGGGTACCTTTTGTCCAGTACTTTCCCTAACAAAGGTATCAGTTTTCCCAAGATTTCCCTAACGAAGGTCCATTAAATTTTTCTGAGACCCCTAACCAAGGTCACTGATAAAATCAAAGGGCCCTAATCAAGACCAGATGATTTACGCTCCAGCCCTGTAACAGGGCGCATGCTGTGAAAGTGATTGGGAAATGAGGTCAAGAGCAAAATCATACTTTTTTGCAGAGTAAGTACCAGAAAACCACCTGTTGAACAATTAAGGTCTCCACGTGCCCAGAAGACTCCCTAAGCAATTTCAAATCAATAGGCCAAGCAGTTTCAGAAGGTTTTTTTAAGATATGGCCAAAAAATTTATAAAAAATCCAGAAATCACTGGAGCGTGACTATTGGAACAAACTTAGTAGAGACCCACCCAAGGGACATATGACCCAGTTTAAAGTGCATCTGGTCAGTGGTTTTGGAGAAGATATCAAAATTGTGAATTACCATTGCAATCCCCAGTAAATCAACAGGTCTGCATGCATTAACCGACAAGTACCGAAATTGAAAAATTCATAGGTTCCGAAACATGCGAGTAGTTACCTGCTGAAGACCCTTTAATTTATTTGGGCTAATACAGCCTATGTCAAAATTTTACAGAGGAATGTGTGTAATATGGACAACAGTACTTCCATTTGTACTTAGGTTAGACATGGACATGTTGGCTTACGGACAGTAAAGAGTTTGGACTGCGGAATAGGGTAATCACTACTAGGAAGTGGTTCTGGACAAAAGGACACAAATACAATAATTACAAATTAGAGATTAACTGTTACGCCACCTTTTGAACAACTTGTTGGCCCTTCTACTGTTTCAGGATAGTCTGAGTGATGGTTTAGGAGAAGTCAAAAATAGCGAAAACACACTTTTTTTGCATAAAAGTATTTGAAAAATCACAGCACCAACTGTTGAACAAATTAAGGTCTCAAGGTCTCCCTCAGCAATTTCGAAGCAATTGGCCAAGCACTTTCGGAGAAGACTTTTTTCAGATTTGCCCCAAAAATAAACTTGAAATCACAGGAGCATGACCATATGTTCAAACTTGGTAGAGACCCACCCAAGGTACATCCCCACAAAGTTTGAGGTGAATCTGCACAGTGGTTTTGGAGAAAGAGTTGAAAATGTGAATTACCTTTGCAATCCCCATTCACTTACATAGTAATCCATGGGACTGTATGTATTAACCAGTAAGTACCCAAATTGAAAAATTCATTTAAACTCAGGGGTTTTCACCAACACCACCTTATGAACAACTTTGGTTGGCCCTTCCACAAGGAACATTTCCAGCAAGTTTCAGCATAATGTAAATGACGGTTTTATAAAGTCAAAAATAGCGAAAACACACTTTTTTTACAGGAAAATATTTCAAAAATCACAGCACCATCTGTTGAACAAATTAAAGTCTCAGGGTCCCCTGAAGTCTCCCCAAGCAATTTCGAAGCACACCATGTAGATTTTCAAATACTTTATGTCCTAAAAGTTACATGGGCCTACTTAAAAAAACTGGGGGGTGCAGAGCATTTACAAGATGACCCCTATACTTGATAAGTCATGAAAGTTATATGGGACTATCTAAAAAACTGTGCACTGTATCGCGCTCATCAGCAATGATTTACGGACAGACAGACAGACATGAGTGATTGCATGAGCTCTGTGACTTTGTCAGCAGAACTAATAAAAATTAGTCTGGTCATTCCTAAACCGGTCTAGCCTGATCACACTTTGCCTCCTATAAGCTTCATCAAAAACACACACACTAATATTACCTGTGGGGTTATCTTGAATATCCAGGACAGCTCAGCATTCTTGTCTTCTAGGAACAGACTCAGTTCTGTCCCACACTCCACCCGCACCCCAGCTAACTCTTCACTAAGCTACAGCAAAACATCAATGCAAACCACTAATTATCCACCTGGGAATACGTCAATATATCCACATATATTGGCTATAGTGTGTAGAAAGATGGAATTTTTATATTTTCTGGTTCAGAGCTACACAGATGTGGCACTGTTGCTTCTGTTGGCGTAATAAGTATGTATCATGATAGAAATTTAAGGTGTAATTTATACCTTTCATATTTGTACAGAAGTGGCTTTTACACAGTGCTTTTTTTGATGCCAAAATCCCTGTTCTTATCTAATGTTTATATTTGAACAGCACAGCTTTGCATTATTTTTCCAATCAGCATGCATATCACATTTCCACAGTTTCACAACTTTGTCCACTAACAGAAGGATCACAGGGTTACTTTGCACAATCTAAAGAGTGACATAGAAGAGCAGCACAAGCCAAAGGGATGATGAAGTTATTTGTCATTTTGTACAGTTAACAAGTACACTGTCGATGTCACTGAAGGTACTGCCTAGTACACGTACATAATGCATTTACTTTTCACACTTAGGAGTACTTATTTTAAAGGTAATGCTGGAGAGTCACACTGACACATTATCAGAACTATATACAGTATGAAAATATTCCCTCAATTATATTTGAAATCAAAGAATCTGTTTCCTAGATTATGTCATGCCTTCAAGGCAAGTGCATTTCAAAGCGCTGTATGTAACACCAAAATTTACAGAATAATTTTAAGCAGCCCAAGCATGGGGATAACAGTAAATGGTGGTCTGAGGACTAAGCGGGGCAGACCGGTACTTACCACAGTGATGCCTGACTCTGTGGCCTCATACTCCTCCAGAAGTCCATCCATGTAAGAGTACACTTGCTCTTTTTTGGCAATATCACGTTTCATCTGCCGCCACTCCCAGCGCTCCTTCCACTCATCCAGTTCATCCTGCGAGTGGGCAAACTTACACTGGTTGTACATGTCGGGCTTGCCAGAGTATCGGCATTTGGGTGGTTTCTCAAAATGCCTGTTTGAATAAGAAACATACAGCCACCAACATTAATATAGTTTCAGGCCAAAACAGTTTTCTCTTTTTTTTTGTTTGTTTTTGTTTTGTGCTATTGCAGGACAAGTGCATTCAGAGCAAATTACATGTATTTCGCAGTAAAATAGTCATTTATTCATCTTCCAAACAGTTACATATTCAGTCCTGCCCCAAGTACCTCAAGTATGCTGCACGTCATCTCCAGAAGTATTTTTTATGGTATTTTCATAAACTACTAAATGATCTCTGTGAAATGGTCAAGTTCTAACAGTGGCGACATTCACAAATGTCTTAATTTTAACTTTTATGATTACATACTGGATAAAACACATTAATTGCAAAATATAGGCTATTGACAAACTGTTGCCCTGAATTTGGCACAACAGGCACTAAAACCATGACAAGGCAATCTCGGTTTTGTGAAATGTCAGTTTGCCTCCCAATAAACAATGAGATTATGGAACTTAAAATTTCAATACTTGGTTAATTCCAAGATTACGGAAGATAAATATTACAGTTTCAATGACTTTAAGATCCCCTAGCCAAGGGTAAAAGTATCATCCTTGATGACCTTGAAATAGGCTAAGGTCACTGTCAAACTCAGCCAAGCTTCCAATGAGATGCTTCTACAGTACAAGTTTCATTATATTAGCTTGATTTGTTCAAGTTATTGCAGATGCAAGGGTGCCAGACGATCAGATGGCTAGCATGCATGCACAGAAATGATGACAATAATACCATGTCAGTTGGCAAGGCCAGGGGAGTAAAAATTATCTGTACATTTGGCCCAAGAATAAACAACCTGTGCCACTAATCCTTCCCTACATGTTGTGGGTGTTCAGGGCCAAACATGCACCTAGGTATGTTTACTCATGCACGGTCATTCTGGTGGGGACAGGGCCGTTTGCAGGGACAGGGCCGTTTGCTGTTGACTCATAACAATACAACTTTGCTCTAGACTGGAATTTATGGGAATAATGGCAATAACTGAGGTTCTTGGTTGCTTACTTTGTACACAGTTGGTAGCTTCCATTGGGTACACCCCAAGGTGGCTGCCTGAAGTTCCATTGGTGATCACGGTCGCTGTTGACATTAAACATGTGTTTGTCAGAGGCACAGTGTTCATCCCATTGTTTCTGACTGTTGCACTGGATACCACAGTAGTGGCAGTAGTAAGCATTCAGAGCTAGCTCTCCAAATTCCATAGGGGTGGCGAACATACGCTGCTTGGGCACCTGCTGTGCTGCAACCACAGACTGTCCACGGACAATCTTGGGCTTAACTGTAATCTTCTCCTGAGCTCTCTTGCTGCTGGTTACCAGTTCATCTAGGGTCTTCACTATAATGTCATGAGTAACATGTCAAATGATGCGAACAAAATTGAAAATATTGTAAATGCACTTATTTTGCCACATATTTTTTTTCACGGTTTTCCCATTTCAGAAATTTAATTAGTCATAATTTCACTATTTTGGCCATAGTTCCTAGTAAACCTAAAATCTTTAAACACTTTTAATAATTTTGTTTTCACGGTCTTGTGCCATCAGTGAAATAAAAATACAATGAATTATGAGAATTTACAGTGCTCTTAGGATCATTCCATGTCAAATAAACAAATTTCAGGAGTTTCCACCATCACATCTTCAATTTTCTTTTCTTTTGGTACCACCATTGCATTGGGTTTTATATCTAAACAGGAATTTTCACTTCATTTGCATCATAAGATTATGTTTTATGTGCATCAAAAAGCAAAGGGTTTGTACTTGAAGCTGGATTTTTTTTCCTGCGCTGTATTTCAAAAGACCATATACCTTCATGTCATTATACAATACATGTGTGTATTTCTCAAGGCAAAAAGACGTCAAGTTGACTATACTTTCAATATATATTTGAAAATGTCTTTTTTTCCAGGTTTTAGCACATACTTTCCACAAATAAATAAATAAACACACACACACACATATACAAGACATCAAGTTTACATAAAAATGCCTTTTTCCAGCTTTTAGCATATATATTTTCCAAGTATATGTGTATATATTTTTCCTGTAATTTAGCAAAGATGATACTTCCAAATGAAAAATTAAACGTCACTGCACTACATTAATGTTTATTTAACACCTAAATGAACTGTACAGCCTTCAAAACCTTCAATCACGAAAAGTGCATACTCCATAGTCCCGCGGAAACACTGCAAGATCTGGAAAATCTTTGCATTGGCATGGCGTGCTACTATTAGGATGAATATGGTATATATAAAAGACATCAATTTCACTATATTTTGAATTTTCCTACTGAAATGCCCTTTTTTCATCTTTTTGAACTTTTAAATCCTTTGACAGCTTTTGAAATTTGCTTTTAATAGATTTAATGAATTCTCTGCACAAAGATTTCTCATTGTTACTTTTACTGAGATGAACTTTCTTTGATAACATGCTTTTAAATTGATTGGTGCACTACACTAAGCCATTACATTTTAAATAAATGTCAAATTTGCTGTTCTGATGGCATAACTAGCCAATCACTCACCACTGTTTTGTACCATCCATGTCCAGACATCTATCTCCTCTTGGCTGTGAGCAAACTGACAATGACCTCCAAGCCCATAATCACATTTCCTCTTCTCTTTAATGTGCCTGCAGATAATGAAACGACATGCATTGGGCAACCTCCTGGGTAGAGGACGAATCACTTTTTTCTCTGGCAACAACAGGCATGCTTTGTTGACATCCCACATGTGTCCAACCCCTTTGCCCTTGCATCTTCGGTTTCTGCGATCCTCTAAGCTGATAGCTCCACTCTTCCAACACAGTCCACACATTTCAATAATGTGATAGGGGCACACTGCAGGTGCCTGGGGCTGGTCAACCTGTACAGGGACAGGCTGAGGTGTCTGTCTGCCAGAGCCAGCTGCACTGCTGACATCACTGGGAGTCTGGGCTCCAGCTGCTCGGACAGCTTCACTTTTCTTGGCTAATTGTTCTGTCGCTGCTTGGCCTTGGGCAACAATCTCATCCCTTGTTATTCCACTGTCTCTCTCCAGCATCCAGACATCCCGCTCTACCATGCTGTGAGCAAAGTGACATCCAGCTGACTGCCGACGCATACAGTACTGAAGTCGATGACACATACGAAAGTAGGCTTTCTTGTGTGTGAAAGGTCTTTCTGCAATGGGGATTATTCGTAAATCACTATGCACAAGCATTTTATTTTCTTGCCATTTGTGATTCTGTGTGCTGCACAGATTCATCAGTTTTCCACCAGTTTGCTTCTCCATGCTAATTCTGGGTGGATACCCATAAAAACATTTGTGGCACAAAAAGGTAAAAATGCCCTTATGTTTACGCAGAATTTCTAAAATGGTGAACTGCTGGGTTTTCGTCTCGGAACGATTGTGCAGGATAAATTCCTGTATGTCGAATTTTCCATCTTTCTCCAGAGTCCACAAGACTTTTTCTTCTATGTTGTGTGCAAATGTACAGTTTCCTTCTCCAACTCTACATGGCTGAAATGCAGGATAATGCTGACACATTGCATAGCTTCCAGGAAACTTTCGATGATTTCCTTTTCTCTCTCGAATTATTACCCAAGCATCAGGAACACCTCGCAACTGCGTCAACTGTTTAAGCTGCATCACCAAAATGTTTTCCTCACAAGCATGATCATTCTTTGTTGCCGTGCACTCAAAAAATCCCCGGACAGGAGTTTGCCTTAAGCATGAACTGCAAACCAGCTTAAAATTATGCGTGTTTTTCAATGGATTATCTTTTTTCACTGTTTCACCAGCAGCTTGAGCCTGTTTTGACACATGAGGTCCAGCAGATCGTGGTTGCTGAATCACAGAACTGTTCTTCATGTTTGGTGGT
This sequence comes from Hermodice carunculata, assembly GCA_964020975.1. Lineage (NCBI taxonomy): Eukaryota > Metazoa > Annelida > Polychaeta > Eunicida > Amphinomidae > Hermodice > Hermodice carunculata. The sequence goes on from OZ026613.1 coordinate 69,109,637, forward strand.
GGCAGAGAAGGTGAGAACAGTTTCTGCCCCTGAGGTGGGGCCATAAAGTGCTGTGGTTGCTGCGGACCTTGTGCCTGACCCCATGCAACAGGAGGTCTGCCAACGAGAGGTGGCCTATTGTGACCTGGAGACATTAGTCTTTGGGGTGCTCTTTCCAAAATGGTACTTCTCAGCAAGCCGGGTGGTGGTTTGGCCATGTAAGGACCTGTCCCATAATGGTGTACTGGTCCACTCTTCACTGGCTGAGGTCTGTCTGCAATACCTACACACAGCAGAGAACAGGAACATTTCACACGAGTATTTTTAAAAAATGCTTCAGTAAAATCTGTGCACAGTGGGCACCGTTGAAACAACAAAAATGCTCAATTCACATTGTCCACCCTTGTAGGACATACACACACGCTACAATATAATGAACACACACATGATTTTTTTTTTCTTTTAACTGTATCAAATATGTGAGAAATTATTTTCAGCTTAAGCCACGATAAATTAAAAGGCAATCGGTGATTGCTGGATCCACACCCCCTCACCTCATTCATAACCTTGCTAATCACAGGTCTCATTTTGGAATGAGGGTAGTCAATAAAAATAGGCTATCAGTGTGACCCAGATAATTGACCTAGTGACCTACTTTTATGCAAAACACACTCGTGTACAGATACTCACGTGTGTAAAGTTTCATGATTGTAAGTCAAAGGACCAAAGCATTTAAGCCCAAGCATGAAGTGTAATGTAGTTTTACATGAATGTATCAACGTGACCTACTTTCATGACACACCTTTAGGTCAACATATGTGTGTGTGTGTGAAGTTTCATGAAACTACATCACACAGAAAACAGGGTTCATACAGGTTTGTGAAAAGTAAATTCAAGGACTTTCAAGGACTTTTTCAAGCAATTAAATCAAATTTTCAAGGACCAGATCCAGAAATAGAACACAACAGACAAATTGTTTAAATCATCACTTTTCAACCTTCTACTAATAAGACCAATGCATCTTATTCCACATTTATTATTTATTCCAACAATGTATGAATCAGACTCAATTTTTGAAATAGTAGTAGACTTTCCACAAACTTACTAAGAAGCCAATATGTGGATCATATTACCGAAAGTCCTTTTTAAAGATAAATTCAATATGGATTATTTTATGAGTTTATTGTGACTTATGTAAGCCTACAGCCAGTATGGGTCCTATTCCTGAATTTGTCTCTATCTGGTCTATAAAATTGCTACAACTTCATATGGGTAAAATTAGACCTGAAGATGTACCTATCCCCATGCACATTTTTCACAAGAATGCCCCAGTTTCTTTTCTAGGAAGGTGATGTACTTTGTTACCTGTATGTTTAATACAGTGTATTGTCCCTGAAAGTAGGCTGTACATGTAAATAAGGCTCACATAATTGGTTAAGCCTGATTTGATAAGAACTGTCAAACCTACATGGGTTAAAAGGGGGTTAAAAGCAAAAAGATACTTTGTACTTTGCAGTGTTACATTTTGACAAATGGAATTTGCCAGCCACTTCGAAGGAAAATGACAGCAGAATGTGTTCATCTTAATGTGATTCAAGTTCATAAATGCTAAATTTTGTGGAAAATATGCATATTTCTTGACAACTTGCCTCACTGGGTGATGCTTAAAAATAAAATTCAAGGACTTTTCCAGGACCTTTGTCCAAAATTCTGGATTTTCAAGGTTTTCAAGGCCTTGAAAATGATTGTAGCAAATTCAAGTACTTTCAAGCACTTAAAGGACCTGTGGGAACCCTGGAAAAGGAAATATAGTCTGGACATGATTTTACAAGAATATGGCACTGTGTCCCAGATACTTGACCCAGTGGCCTACTTTTGGTATATGACACACCCTTATGTCCAGATGTAGTTGTGTGTAAAGTTTCATTAATCTAGCTGAGGGACAAGCGAATTATAGCTCGGGCATGAATAGCGGAGACCACATACTTGACCTAGTGACCTACTTGTGTTTCATGACACACTTTTAGCTCAACATATATGTGTGTATCAAGTTCTATGAAAGAAAGGTAAACAGTAAAGGAATATTTGCCCAGACATGATTTTACAAGGATATGTCACTGTGTCCCACACATTTCACCAGGTACTACTTTTGGTACATGACACACGCTTATGTATGGATGCATCTGTGTGTAAAGTTTCAGTAATCTAAGTTACATTGTAAAGGAATTATACCCGCACATGATTAGACAAGAATATGTCACTGAGTCCAAGAAACTTTAACTAGTGACCTATTTTGGGTACATAACACACCCTTTTTTCCAGATGCACTAATGTGTAAAGTTTCATTAATCCTAAGTTGAATAACAAGTAAATTATGACCCAGACATGAATAGCGGAGACCCAAGATACTTGACCTAGTGACCTAGTTTTGTTTCATGACACGTTTAGGTCAACATATATGTGTATGTCAAGTTTCATGAAACCAACTCTAATAGTAAAGGAATTATAGCCCGGACATGATTTTAAAACGATGTCACTGTGACCCAGATACTTGACCTAGCAACCTACTTTTGGTTCATGACAAACCCTGATGTCTAGATGCACCTGTGTGCAAAGTTTTATAAATCTAACCTGAAGGACAACAGAATAAGAGCCCGGACATGATGTAGTTTTAAATGATTGTATCACCATGACCTAGATACTTGACCTAGTGACCTACTTTTGTTTCATGATACACCTTAAGGTCAATATGTGTGTGTGTGTGAAGCTTGATGAAACTAAGTTAAATAAAGGAATTATAGCTCGGACTTTACAAGGGTATTTTACTGTGACCCAGATACTTGACCTAGTGATCAATTTTTGGCACATGACACACCCTTATATGTAGATGCATCAGTGTGTAAAGTTCTGACTACTTACTTCTCAGAGCATCTTGATACGCCATCACAAACTGCTCCAGATGAAACTTGTTGCCACGGTCCATTTCCCAGAGGGATGCCTCCTCCCTGTTGTGAGGAAACGAACATCTATTCTCATCAAGCTTGCATGGCTTTCCCTCCTGAAACTGCTGGCACAACTTGTACGCACCCTTGAACTTCACCTGAAAACACAATTGCTGATTAAAGAACACTTTACATGTATACAACATAAGAGTAATACTTTGCATGTATACAACATAGGAGTAATATTTTACATGTATACAACATAGGAGTTTTCTTCTGCAAATGTTTTAACTTTCTTCTTTTCTGTCATGCTGAAAACACAAGGCACAGATGACAGCTTTTCCAGTACATGTATTACCACAGTTAGAACTAAAAGCAATATTACTGATATTACCTAGTAAGTCTGGAGACAGGTACTTTGGAAATCAGAAAGTGCATTTTCATGCTCAGACATAAAGTACTGATGGGAATCACCTGCAATTTCATGATCAACTAGAACAGGCTCATTTTCCAACAGAAAATCAAATGTCTCCCCGTGCGCCCTTGTAGTGTTGAAGGTAATGGGAATCCTTGCGAAGTTATCGTATTCACATCAATTTTAGATGAAATGTCCACATGACCTTGAAAAATATGTCAAGGTCACCCATTTGCAATCCCAAGCAAAGTCTTATATAGGAACATATTCACAAAAAATTTCAACTGCCCGAGACAAATCTTTCTTGAGTTACTGAGTTTGCAACAATATGTTGAAGAAGAAGCGGAAGAAATGGACACAAACACAATACATGTATGCCCCTTCGCTTAACCTAGTTCTTACAAGTACATAATGATACAAAACTTCAACCTAAGTCAAATTCTTCTGGAGTTATGTTGTCTGCAATTATTTTCAAGGAAATATCCCTGTAACCTTGAAAAATAGGTCAAAGTCATCCCATGTACAATCTCAACCTAGCTCTTATAGATACATAATCATACAATTTGAAGCTGCTACCTGAAGTCTTTCTTGTCATATCTGCAACTTAAAGGAAGTGCTTGTAACCTTGAAAAATTGGTCAAGGTGAAACATCTGCAATCACAAGCAAGGTCTCAAAAAAGTCTTATATGGAAACATAATCACGCTAAATGTCAACCTCTTTAAGACAAATCTTTCTCGAGTGCATCCGCAATGATTTTTTAAAAAAGTGGCAATGTGACCTTGAAAATAGGTCAAGGTCACCCATCTGCAATCCCAACTTAGTTGCTATTATGGTACATAAACATGCAAAATTTCAACCTCCTAAGTCAAATCCTTGCAGAGTTGTTGCATCTGTGTCAATTTTAGATGACATGCCCATGTGACCTTGAAAAATACCTCAAGGTCATCCATCTGCAATCGCAAACAAGATCATATGTAGGAACATCTTCACATAAAATTTCAACTTCCCAAGTCAAATCTTTCTTCAGTTATCACGTCCATACTGATTTTAGACAAAATGCCTGTGTGACCTTGAAAAAATGGGCAAGGTCATATATCTGCAGTCACAAGCAAGGTCTTACAAAAGTCTTACATAGAAACATAATCACACAAAATGTCAACCTCTTTAACTCAAATCTTTCTCAAGTGCATTTGCACTGATTTTTAAAAAGTGGCCATGTGACCTTGAAAATGGTAATACATGTATCACTGCAAAGTTGAGCTTGTTGCCCTCATCATTATTCCGAGTAATCCACCTCCAAAGAGCAGGGCAGGCCTTTGAATACAGACAAACAGTTACAGAATTAGTTTGAAGTGGCCAAACGCGATTATTTTTTAGCGACTGAGAGTTCTTTGTGCGCTTGTTTTAATTGCAAACTGTCAAAAGTTTGCACAGTACAAATGACTGGTAAACATGACATTAAAAGTGAATTTTGACATATGTGTGTCCTTTGAAATTGAAACCTATCTTGTGAAAATGTGGTTTCTATGACCTGACATCAATGGTTGCAGACTTCACATTGTCCAACCGCAAAGACCCTACTAACCAATGCCTGTGACCAGCTCAACAAGTGTCAACCTGCAAGTTGGAGGAAAGTTTCACATCTTGGTTTTACATCTTTGTTCAATTTACATTTTTTTAACATTGGGTTTTTCTGATACCAAAATTGAAACTGCGGTGTAATTTCAAATTGAAACTAAGGCTTAGCATATGTTATCTTACTATGATTATTCAGATATATATTAACTTTCTGTCAAGTTACCCAATTGCTCGCATAGAAGTCGCCAATATACTTGGCTGGCAGACACAATTTCATAATTTTGGGGGTCATCCACACGTTGGATAATATCACAAAGTGTCTTCCTCTCTTTGCTTTTCACTTTTTCACCTCAGGCATCATAGGTAGGGTAGTAGACCCTGCAGCAACTTGTGACTTGTTGCCCTGAAGAGGAGAAACTGACTGGTCAACTTTAATTGGACACTCAGAGTGTGACTGTTACCCAGAATAATTCTGGGTCTAATCTAAGTAATTTGCATTCAAACTATTGTCCTTTTTTTCCTCATATTTTACCACTTCAAACACTCCATGCTTTAGTTGTGTCACAAAGAAATTGACCAAAATTGCAAACAAGAAGGCATTAATGCATCCATGGTGTCTAAACAAACCGGATTGCAAAAGGCACAGCCCATGAAAGATTGTGCAATACCTAACAATGTTGTCCCTCTACGTCCATGTATACAAGTCGAAAATAGCAAAAAGACACAAATATTCATTAAAAAAAAAAAAAAAAAATTACAAAAAAATCACAGCGCCATCTGTTGAACAACTTTAGGTCTGTGGGTCCCCAGAAGTGTCCCTATGCAATTTCAAAGTAATTGGCAAAGCGGTTTCAGAGAAGAAGATTTTTTAAAGATTTTCCCCAAAAAGGAACAAAAAAAATTCACTAAAAATCTTAAATTCACTTGACCATGACCATTTGAACAAACTTGGGTAGAGATCCTTTCAAGGCACATCCCCACCAAGTTTGAAGTGGATCTGGCCAGCGTTTTTGGAGAAGTCCAAAATGTGAATTGTGAACGGACGACTGAGGGACGACGGACATCTCTAGTATGATACACTTAATATGTATAAAAACATGACCCATATTCATAAATATCAAATCCAACAATGACAGCAAAGAGATTCCAGAGTTACCAAAGCATCAACATTCATCTTCAAATACCAATGTGAAGAAACAAATTTCACTCCTGACTTGAGACAGACAGTCACCTACAAAAGGCAACTGGTGGTTTTAAACTGGTCCTCTCAACCTTTGAAGTATTCTTCATTAAATACAGACTATAGTGTTTCCAATATGTATAGGCCCAACCACTCAAAATCCAAATCTTATTTTTTTTCTGAAAAAAAAACACAAAGAGAATTGGTAGACCTATCACCATTTTGGTTCTTCTGACTAGTTCGTCAGCTGATTTTTAGCAAAAGTAGAAAGTACGCCGATATCGTTTTTGTGATATATATGAATCTGGAACATTATGTGATGTTGATTAATGTGGATGCCTCACCCTCCTAAAAGCTCAGCTGAAGTATCAGCTGAGCTAAAAAGAATACTTTACTCCAAGTAGTGGACAGTGGGCACTTTTTCCAGTCCAGTAGCAGTCTGACTTTGAACGATCCTGAAGATTTCTTGCCTTGGCTATGATAATATCTGTTTGACACCTGTGGACCTGTCTGTGTGGCGGTCCTTTGACGTGATTGGATGGAGTGTTGAATATGCCTTATCATCTGGTATCCTTTGTTTTATTTTATTTCATTTTTTTTCTTTATTGTCAGACTCATGTCATTTTATTTACTTATTTGTAAGGTTCCTCTTATTCAACGTCCTTTGTTTACTTCCGCACTCTACACATGGGAACTGCACTGCATCTCACATTACACAGTGGAACGTATTATCAGGGGTTTAACTGACATCGTGCCTGAAGAGTTCCACAAGGAAAGAAACTGGTTGCATTAGTCTCTTGGGACCATACCCTTGCCGTGTCTTGACTAAATCCTCTTTTTCAGAACTGTGCTTTCAAATCTGTGTTCATATTTTAACCACCACCGTAACATGTCTGCATGTCAGAGGCTGGAGTGACCATTACCATGATTAAACAATAAGGAGCCACTTCACCGGTTGCAAAGTTGTGCCACGTGACCCTTTGATTGGCAGCAGGCTGTGTTGTATTACAGCTTGTCTGTCAACACACACATGCTGGTCTGTACTTTGGTAAAGGTGGCTATGTATTTTCTCATTTTTTTGTGTTTCATAGCCAAGTTAGCGCTTTCAAATTTTGCCCAAGTGTTGATAACATATAAATTTTTTCAAAAGTGAAGAAAAAATGCCTGCAAAATAGCCAAACTGGGTGGGACATTACCTTAAAGCAGTATTACAGCTAATAAGAACGCCCCATATTTATGTATCAAGAATGGCAATGTCTTTACATTATAGTGCAGTAATAAGTTATAGTTACCCAAGAAGGCCGGGGCCTTATCTTCAACCAGCAAGCTCTAGGGTCATTCACTGATTTAAGTAAAAGAAATTCCCTGTAACAGGTATGTGTCAGGTGTTCCCAATGACGATAACCACGCATGCCCTCCCCAACCTTCTGGAAGCATTCTCGACATGCTAGCTTTACACTGTAGTCGCTGTGGAAAGGCTCAGGTAACTGTGGCAGGCCAGGCAGACTGTTCTGAAAATAATAATAATAAAAAAAAATAAATAAATAAAAATAAACATAAACATCATGTTTTATGTACCATAACTCATGTTTAAACCCTGACCCCATCTCTATTTTAAGTAGATACTTTAATTCTAGTTCGACAAACATAAACTAGAGAAGGCTAATTTTCAAACAGAATATTAAATGTGTCCCCAAGCACCCTTATCAGCTGTCGCCTTTGCAAATCTTACAAATTTCCTTACAAATGGAAGTGATCCACAAATAAGATCACGCTGACTTTTTCTTGAAATTTCATAATTAAAATAAATATTCATTCCGTAACTCTGATCCATTTGCAGTGATCATATCTGTAATCATGTCGTTTCAAATGACAAGGTGACCTTGAAAAATATGTCAAAATCACCCATCTTCAAACTTGACAAAGCCCTTAGAGAGAAATATCACCCTATTAAATTTGAAAGCCGCAACTCTGACACTTCTGAGTTATTTCCTTTGCCTTGAGGGGTTGAAGAATTCATTAATATGGCTCTGTGACCTTGGGAATGGGGCCAAGGTTACCTGACCAAGCCCTTATACACAGAACTATCATCCATCCTGTGCAATGTAAAAGCCCTAGCTCAACAACTTCAAGTTATCATAGTCAGCAAATTCACTGTGGTTCTGTGACCTTGGGAATGGGGTCAAGGTCACTCATCTTTGAACTTGACCAAGCCCTTATAGAGGATTATAATCTTTTGTAATATGACAACCTTAGCTGCAAAACTTCTGGAGTTATCTCATTCACATGGATGTGTTGGAAGAATTCACTAATGTTGCTCTGTGACCTTGGAGACGGGGTCAGTCACCCAGTTTTGAACTTGACCAAGCCCTCATACAGAATGATCATCCTGTGCAATAACAAGAGGGCTGTGTGAACTATAATTCTGTTTAATATAAAAGCCCTAGCTAAAAAACAAAACTTCTGAATGAGCGTGCTTGCATCAATGTGTTGAAGAAGTAGCAGAAGAAAGACACAAAAACATACTTACTTGCTGTTCTGGTTGTGGCCTTGGCACATGTTGCTGCACCTGATGATTTACTGGCTTTGCAAACACAGCTTCACGTTGTGACTGAAGATTTGGAAGCCCGCCACTAGGAGACACTCCCTGTACTGATGCACTGGGTCTTGGGACTGTAGTTGTTGTATTCATAGTCTTGGAACTTGACACAGGTAGTATTGGTATTGGTTCTAAGTTCTTAGATTGGCCCTTGAGTTCTGAAAATTGCCCAATCATACAACAAAGCTGTAGTTCCCTAGACACATCAGTTTATCAAATAAGTATTTCCATTTTTACAAAGCACACAGGGAACTAGAATGCAGTCCTATAGTCTTCAAAGTACAAAATGGCAGAGCATGAGATAATCAAGCATGCTTAAACAATAGATAGAATTTCCTGGTGATCACTATTTTCAATTTTCTGTCATGTTCAAAATCAATGCAAAAGTAGCTTGGTGAGCAAGCTGCACATAAAAAAAACTCTTCAAAGCTAACTGTTTAATTTACTCATCCCTAGAACAATTATTTTGTGGGAGGCAAACTCTGCAACTATTCATTAGAATGGCACAGGATGGCACACCTGAATTATGATAATCTGCACATTTTAGATTTCTCTGCTCACATATGACAATATGACATACCAATGAAATCATCGAGTCCCATATTTTCAGACCAACTCATCCCTGGCGATTTCTGCAAACATACAATGATATAAATATGCATATTTGTGATACTTTAACAAACTTGGTATTAATTATTTGCCATCATGAGATTCCAACATATGCAAAATCGCATGAAACACAATGCAATGCAGTGTCACTACTGGTGCAGATGACAGTGCATAAATATGAAATTCCAGAAACTCCATTGCAAATATATTTACTTGGAAACTAGAATAGTAGTTGCCAACAAATTGGATACCTCAGTCCTTGCATACACACAGGTCCTGTGTCCTTGAAACAAGAGACCCATGGGTCTAATCCTCTTCTGACATGTATCTGATGACCATCACCTAAATTTCAATTTTTGGAAATACATTCCCTCCATGACCTTAAGAAATAAGTCAAACTCATCCATATGATGCAACTATGACTATAACAATGACAGATAGTCTGCCACGCCACTTTGGTTTTCCCCATCCTCCATTTTCATATCTTCAAGCAAACTTTTGGTTGCATTAAATCTTTCTTTCATTTGTGAAATGTGCCTTTTTACAAAAAATTGTTCAACTTTCTGACATTAGGCAAAACACCTTTCAAAAATGTGTTATAACTAAAAATCTATAAGTTCCTATCGCTTTCAAAATCCCCTTTTGCTTCACTTGATTTGTTTACTTCTTTTTCATGTTTCAATGCCTTGACTAATGCAGGCCAACCAGCTCTTATAGCATCAATGGCCCCATAAACTGAGAGCCACCTGACATTGCTTGGCTGTTTGAACTTGATTGTTTTCACATTGAAAGCTGCTTTCAATTTCCTGATTTCTTTGGTAACGCACAGCAGAATATCGGTAAAAGTTGAATGCCTGATGGATTTTCCTTTATATCCTGCGAGGCAGAGAATTCAATTACATGCACTTGCAGCTGCAATGACCAGTTTTTGTCACAATGACTATGAACAGATATGATCCACAGGTTAATTTTTTTCAGCTCTGTGGTTACACTATTTATTCTAACAATCATCACATTTGCTCGCTCAGATGCAAACCCCATCAGCTTGTTCTCATGACTGTTTCTTCTTGTCATAAACTCCATAATGGCTTCACATATAGTTTGTGACTTGCCATCTGGGACATCTAAGTTCTCTCCAAAAATAATAGCAGGTTTCCCATCTAATTCTACTTTTGGAGGAAGGTGTATTAATGGATATTCAAAATGCAAGTATTAAATTCAAGTACTTAGGATTTCAAGGACATGTATGAACCCTGGAACATACCATGTGAAGTTTACGGTAAACACTCGTCAAACCCTCAAATTTTCACACACAAAAAAGAAGCAAATGCAATTTAACAACAGGTGGTATGCTCAGCATGAAGTGATATACATATGTGGTTACTTCACCTGTTTTGGCCTTGCACCCATTGGTCTATGTTCTTTTTTGGTCTGGTGTACAATGTGGCTGGTATCCTTCTCTTCTTTGGTCAGCTGCACAATGTGGCTGGTATCCTTCTCTTCTTTGGTCAGCTGCACAATGTGGCTGGCATCCTTCTCTTCTTTGGTCAGCTGCACAATGTGGCTGGTATCCTTCTCTTTTTTGGTCAGCTGAACAATGTGGCTGGTATCCTTCTCTTTGGTCAGCTGCACAATGTGACTGGTATCCTTCCCTTTTTTGGTCAGCTGCACAATGTGGCTGGTATCCTTCTCTTTTTTGGTCAGTTGCACAAGGTGTCTGGCAGCCTTCTTGTCTTTGGGATCATTCTCTTCTTCAGAACTTTCATATTCTTCCTCTGAGTAGTCTGACAGAATCTCACGCACAATGCGCTCTTGGTGCGTTGGAATTTGTTGCGTCTTTCTACCTAAGTAACCATTAAAAGTAAGACAAGTTTGGAAGTCATTAATTGCAAAAGTGTCATGGTGCAACATATGTGAGCCAAAACTGGCTGTTCCTGACAGAACACTGTCTAGATAGGGAAGCAAATCAAGGAGAAACTACTGGTAATTTTCAAGTGAAAAGGAATCACTTTAAGCTTCTCTTCAAGTAACACAGTTCACCATTCCACATTTTAAAGCAAAGAAACAAGAATTGATATGCCAAGTCCAAAACCTTAATACACCGAAGTTCTCTTCAATTTCACACTTCAGGACAGATTTGCATGCTAAGTTGACAAAATTATTTTTCATTCTAACAATTACAGTAGTACCTGCAATGGCCTGCCCCCACGGTGGCCGGTCACCTGCTGTGACCAGTCACACTTCAAATGCACGCAGCCTTCTACAATGTAATTTGACCTGCCGTGTGCAGACATTGACAAACACGGTCAGGAATGAACAGTGTTTTTGAAGTCACAAATTCAACCTTTTCAAAAAATATTCAAAAGGAAATCGACAAATATGTTTCTGCGGTCACAATATGGCCCATAAATGTTTAAAGTCCAAAGTAATCATGAGCTATACTGCCCGACCGACTGGCCCAGGAAGGAAAAAATTCTGAACGCATTTCTTGCATCAGTAATGACAGATAAATAACTGAGCCAGTATAACACTCACATTCATTCGTTACAAAAGAATAATTGACTTGTGATCATGGTAATAACTTTTTCCAAACCATGTTTTTATGTTCTGCATGCCATGTCTTGGATTTTACCCTGCATGGCCATGGCAATGTTTTTCCCAATGCCCCATTTAAATTTTTCTATTTTTGCGTTCATGATCCTTTGAGTCAACAAAAGTTACGCCATAAGGTTTGAAGAATTAACTTTCATAGGGAACTCATGTTGGGATCAGTATCTGTTGTTCAGCACATTATTCCACCTCCCTAACAAAACTTACATAAGATGAATTCTGAGTTCTTACATAGGATGTATCTTTACTTTAATGCATTTGAACATGTAATAAATGAAAATTGAGTCAATTAAACCACAGATACGGTCCCAAACTTTCTTTTTTTACAAAGGTCACTAACTGGTCTACAAATAGCCACGGTCGCGTCATGCCAGGTGAGGGCTAAACTCAGCTTATGATTGTTACAAACACTTTTGAAGGTAATGATGCATTTCCAACAAATACAGCTGAGTTTAGCGGTGACCCATGCCTAGTTGGTGATTCATTTGTTTGCTTTATACCTTACTCTTTCTTTTTTTTTTTTCCAATGCGACGTCAGATTGTCCCCAAATAAAATTTTGTACCCCAATTCACAAAATCACTTGTTTAATTTACTGTTTTGGCAATTTCGCATAACTGTATCGAGACAAATTTACATTAAAATTTTGGTTAATCCTGCTTTTATGTCTAGTGTACAATGATGACGTGGTCATGGATTTTTTCCCCATCAAGTTTATTTGCCACAACAACTAAGTGTTTCACATATTTAAGTGTACTGTACACAAACAAGCTGAACATACCACTATATACAAGTACAGTGTACATGTATTATGATCATTCATCTTGTCCCTTCAGAGCTACCTGTGGTGAATGGTCACCTGCTGTAAGTGGCCATTTTTACTTGGCAGAAGGAGTGGCCACATACAGCATGTACTACTACACAGAATCTTAGAAAAAAAATAGGCCTAAGGGCCTAATGCTTTGCTGATCACCATCACCAAAAAATCGTTTCTGAAAAGTATTCCCTCCACAACTTTGAAAAAATAGTCAAGGTCATCCATATTCTGCAACATCAAACTTCCACATGATACACATTTGTGGTACAATTAGCATCATTCCCCTTATTCTTTATCAGGAGACTGAACGGAATGTCCTTTTCTTGGGTGCTTCATGATCTTGAAGAATATGTGAAGGTCACACAACCATTGGGTCAAGGTAATCCAAAAAAGTAGGTCACCAAGTGGAGTTTTATATACAATGTTCTCAACAGCAATTTTGATCTGGTGGCTCAATTCTCTTTGCCATTGATGCCCAAGCTACACCCTGCCAGTACAATATCACCTCTTCGAACTTAACAGATCTGGTGACCTAACAAATATATGTCAAGGTCACTGATCTTATATAACATATTAGCACTGGACATGATCTATATATACAATAAATTTGGCATGTCTAATTCAATTCAATTTTTAACTCATAATTTCCATTAAAATATAGGTGACACCACTGCTATCGCAAGCAACCAAGATTTTGACCTCTTCTACAATCCCACTAAACTTCATGAAGATCCATAAAAATTAAGGATGTAGGGCAGGTCACAATATTTTTATATTTTAACAAATGTATTCATAATACTGTAGGTGGTGCAACAAACATTGGCGTCCACCTAGATTTTCATACTTTTTAGAAGTCCTAAAAGTTATATAGGCCTAACTAAAAAACTGTAGGGTGCCGTTAAAAATTGTTACTGTTCAAAATGTGTGCCCCCATATCCACATTTCGCAGATGTGCTGTGCGACAACTGTCAAGTGTGGAGGTTGAGCACTTAAAGGTTCCTATAGAACAAGCTCGTCCATGGTTGCACCAGAAGTTTTGGACAAGCTGGTAAACATAGCTTGATGCTTATTTCCAACAGCTCTTTTGACCAACCTGTCTTTGGTCATCATGGGGCCACCAGGGTCAAATTGCAGTCATGTGACCAAACCTTGCACAGTCCCCATGATCAAAATTAGATGAAAATTGACCAAAGTTATGGCTAGAAGAAAGCCACCATCGAAAATGGCTTTTGACCTTGAAATGACCTTTGACCTTGAGATGACCTCTACCTGAAATGAACATTGACTTCAAAAATGACATTTTGGCCTAAAATTGATCTTTGACCTAGACATGACCTTGACATTTGAGATGACCTTTACCTTGCTATGATCAAACTCCTATACACTCGGAACCACATCTACTATAGTATATAAGATATTGAAGATTTAAAACTTTAATTAGCCCTCATTTGCATAATTTTGAAAAGCATGACCTCTCATTATAAAAAGGCGAGACTTCATCTATAGAAGTATAATTGTGCAGTTTGGAGTTTCTACATGTAATACTTTTCAAATGAAATGTCCAACAAATTTGCCTGTAAAGGAAGGAAGGAAGGAAGGAAGGAAGGAAGGAAGGAAGGAAGGAAGGAAGGAAGGAAGGAAGGAAGGAAGGAAGGAAGGAAGGAAGGAAGGAAGGAAGGAAGGAAGGAAGGAAGGAAGGAAGGAAGGAAGGAAGGAAGGAAGGAAGGAAGGAAGGAAGGAAGGAAGGAAGGAAGGAAGGAAGGAAGGAAGGAAGGAAGGAAGGAAGGAAGGAAGGAAGGAAGGAAGGAAGGAAGGAAGGAAGGAAGGAAGGAAGGAAGGAAGGAAGGAAGGAAGGAAGGAAGGAAGGAAGGAAGGAAGGAAGGAAGGAAGGAAGGAAGGAAGGAAGGAAGGAAGGAAGGAAGGAAGGAAGGAAGGAAGCATGTATGTATAATTCAACTAGAAAAGAAGATTTGCTTCAAAGCAAATCTGTCTGTGTGTTTTCAAAAGTTCTAAATATTAAATGCTACAAATTTTATCCTTTGGTACTTCACACTACATTAAGCTTATGGCTGGATGAAAATGACCTTTACAGATCACATGTGAATTGCACAGTGTTACAATACACACAATTTAAGCCAAACATGAACCAAATAGGATGAAGTAATGGCAAGATGAAACTTTCAAAGGGCCAAATGACCTTGACCTTTGCCCTTTGCCCTTTTGAGGTAACATGATCTTATTAACATGTGCAGTGTTGCAATACCTACAATTTGAGTCCAACATGATTAGAACTGGATGGAAATTGGGCAAGTTATGACTGGATGAAACTTGCAAAGGTCCAAATGACCTTGACCTTTGACCTTTAGAGGTCACATGTAAGTTTAAAAATGTGCAGTGTTACAATACCTACAACTTGAGCTCAACGTGATCAAAATTGAATAAAAATTGACCAAGTTATGGCTAGAAGAAACCCACCATCAAAGGTGGCCTTTGACCTTGAAATGACCTTTGACCTTAATATTGACTTCAACCTGAAATGAACCTTGACCTCAAAAATGACATTTTTGCCTAAAATTGACCTTTGATCTTGACATGACCTTGACATTTGAGATGACCTTTACCTTGCTATAATCGAACCCCTATACACTTGGAACCACATCTACTATAGTATTTAAGATATTGAAGATTTAAAACTTTAATAATTAGCCCTCGTTTGCATAATTTTGAAAAGCATGACCTCTCATTATGAAAAGGCCAGACTTCATCTATGGAAGTATAAATTGTAGCTATTGTAACACTGCACAGTTTTGAAGTCTTGCCTCTTTATAATGATAGGTCATACTTTTCAAAATTATGCAAATAGGGCTAATTAAAGTTTTAGATCTTCAATATCTTATATACTATGGTAGATATAGTTCCAAGTGTATAGGAGTTCAATCATAGCAAGCAAAGGTCATCTCAAATGTCAAGGTCATATCAAAGGCAAAGGTCGTGTTAAGGGCAAAGGCCAGTTTTAGGTCAAAATATTATTTTAAAGATCAAGGTTTACTTCAGGTAGAGGTCATCTCAATGTCAAAGGTCATTTCAAGGTTAAAGGCCACATTCGATGGTGGCTTTCTTCTAGCCATAACTTGGTCAATTTTTATCTATTTTTCATCATGTTGGGCTCAAATTGTAGCTATTGCAACACTGCACATTTTGGAAATTACATGGACCCCTAAAGGTCAAAGGTTAATGCCATCTGGACCTTTGGAAATTCACTTAGCCATAACTCGGCCAATTTCCATCCAATTCTAATGATGTGGAACTTAAATTGTGGGTATTGTAACAATGTACATTTTTGCAATTTACATGTACCCTGAAAAGGTTAAAGGTCAAAGGTCAAGGTCATTTTGGCTTGGAAATTCTCATCCAGCCATAAGCTTAATGGAATGTGAAGCACCAAAGCACAAAAGTTGTACCATTTAATATTTACAACTTTTGGAAGGCACACAGACAGATTTGCTTTGAAGCAAATCTTCCTTTCTAGTTTGGATTGACTTTGAAAACTGAGCAGTCTTCATACCCACCTGTTGCATTTGATGCTTTTGGCTGGTTTTTCTTTTTCTTCGTTATTTTGCGTTCTTGAACTTGCTGCAAAAGTCATATTTTTCGCTTCATTTTAAGATGCATATTCTTTTGAGACTGTATTTAATAGTGTTATCATTTATTGTCTCACCATCAACTGGCAAGTCTCTGCTCTTTTAAGTGTTGCCAATCTCTCAAGGTTAGGCTTTTGCCAAAGATTGGTTACCCATGAGAGTATTTTGATCCTTTCTATCCCCAGTCTTTAATTACATAAAATGAAACAACAAATAAATACAAGCAGCCAAATAAAGTAACAATCACTAAGTATCACAAGCATTTCACTGCTCCACATTGACACCATCTTCCAAATGATAATACCACTGAGCACATATATATATATTGCATACACACGTTAAGTGGTACTGTACATGTATATCATTTTGAAGATCTTGTCCATGTGGAGTGATGAAAGGCTTGTTGTATGTGTGTGTGATCATATATATATATATACTGTGAATTGCTTTATTTTCGTGCATATAAATTTTCACAGTTTTTGTGTTTTTGACATTTCACTGTTATGGACATAATTCTCATTCAAACAATGTTAAGATACTATTTCATTGTGTTTTTATTTTCCTGGTTTTGTGCCATCAGTGAAAAATTAGAAGACAGTGAAATTAAAGCAATTTACATTATATATATATATATATATATATATATATATATATATATATGTATATAAGATAAAAGGACTTAAAGGTTTGTTTCACCCTGTTCACCCCCACCCCCACCCCCACTTATTACAAGAACACTTATTCAACACATGACCACTCCATATTGTATCACGTTCTGTGAGCAAATTGAGAACATGACTGACTTTTTATTAAACAGCTACATTTGTCCAAGTTGTTATTTTGACAAGCACTACATCTTTGCTATGTTTGATACATGGATAAAGGCCAAAGCATCAACACAGATAGAACAAATGTTTGTTTTCTTTTCCGTACAAAAGTTTGAACCCAAACTCAGGAAGATCGGCTTTATGCCTACTTTTGGAAATGACACGCATGGGAATAAATGATTACCCAGACTGCAACATACATTCATGTACAGATGTTCCGGCAAAATTTTATTTGCATTATAAAATTTCAAGATTATCAAAATATATATATGATCGCATTTCTCTGCGCATACATCAGTATCCACTCAGTATTTCAAACAATCCTCATACAGACTACCCATATTTCTTATAGCTTATGCACACATCCATCTTTAAGATTCCACTTTTATATCTAATGTTTTACCTTCTTAGGAACAAAGGCATTGGTTCCCTGCAGCCAGCTCTCATCAATATCGTCTGCAACTTTACTGGCAGCCTCCGCACTTGCTACCACCCTCCGAACACTTTCATTCTTCTTCCTTTCTGTATTATGGTTACCAATCTTTTCAAAAATATCATTCACTTTGGGTCCTGTTTCACTTGGTGGTGGCCCTGCTTGAATGCCTGCCTGGCCATTACCATTTACCACAGGATAACTACCAAAATTGTCATTAGCTGTGGACAAAAAAAGAAAAAAACCCACAAATAAATGAAAATAAAGACACAATTTTGTTTTCAATATTTGCATATTTGTAAAAAAACAAAAACAAAACTGCAAAAAATGATATGCTCACAATCAAAATGTTTTCAAAAAATACCATTCAAAGAACGCAGTACCCTTCGGCCGCCTTCAATCTCTTTTGCTGTAAGTGAATAGGAATAGTGTCCCATAGTATCAGGTATAGTTACCTACACAAATACTACTATTGTACACTTGACCTTTGACCTCAAAAACACTAGGTCAAATATAGAGGTATAACCTTGACTTTCAATAGCCTTCTAGATCACCCTATGTTGCTTCTTTTGTTCTAAGATTTAAATTTCTAGATGCACAATGTCACTCAGCAAACTTGTGACCCGTGTGTGACCTTGAAAATTAGGTCAAGGTCAATTATGCTTGCAGTGGTGTACTATCATATGCAATTTGAAAGTCCTGTCTCAAAAGCTTCTAAAGTTATAGTGGGTAAACAAAATTTCAATGAATAGGTCACTGTGACCCAGATACTTGACCTAGTGACCTACTTTTGATTCATGACACATTCTTTGGTTATGATACATGGGTGTATAAAATTTCATGTAACTGACTAAAATACTTCCTAACTTATACCAATACCACCATTGTGCACTTGACCTTTGACCTCAAAAAGTAGGTCAAATATAGAGCTATGACCTTGATTTTCAATAGACTTCTAGATCACTCTATGAATCTTCTTGTGTGTAAGATTTAGATTGCTACATGCAGGCTTTCAATAATTAGAGCGGTAACGTCGCTCAGCACATGTGACCATTGTGTGACCTTGAGAATTAAGTCAAGGTCAACTATGCCTGCACACAAAGTGGGCCATATAGAAGTGTATTATTATGTGCAATTTGAAAGTCCTGTCTCAAAAATTACTGATGTTATCTTGGTAAACAAAATTTCAATGAATAAGTCACTGTGACCCAGATACTTGACCTAGTGACCTACTTTTGATTTATGACACATTCTTTGGTTATGATACATGGGTGTATAAAATTTCATGTAACTGACTTAAAAACTTCCTTACTTATACCAATACCACCATTGTGCAATTGACCTTTGACCTCAAAAAGTAGGTCAAATATAAAGCTATAACCTCAATTTTCAATAGACTTCTAGATCACTCTATGAAGCTTCTGCTGTGTAAGATTTAGAGTGCTAGATGCAGGCTTTAGATAGTTAGAGCGGTAACGTTGCTTAGCACATGTGACCACTGTGTGACCTTAAGAATTACGTCAAGGTCAACTATGCTTGCACACAAAGTAGGCCATATAAGAGTGTAATATCATGTGCAATTTGAAAGTCCTGTCTCAAAAATTTCTGAAGTTATGGTGGTAAAACCAGGGGACGGACAGACAGAGGGACGGCGCTGGGTACGACAATACCTGTCAGCCTCATAAGGCCGAAGGGTAAAAAGGACTATTTTCATAACCTTTACATAAACAGTGAATAAATGGATAAAATGAATAAATGAAAAGTGCATGGAAGGGTGGGGGAGAGATCGAAAGGGAAGGAATGAAGGGAGGGAGAGAGGGAATAGAAAGAAAGAAAGAAAGAAAGAAAGAAAGAAAGAAAGAAAGAAAGAAAGAAAGAAAGAAAGAAAGAAAGAAAGAAAGAAAGAAAGAAAGAAAGAAAGAAAGAAAGAAAGAAAGAAAGAAAGAAAGAAAGAAAGAAAGAAAGAAAGAAAGAAAACAATCAAACATACTTACCTGGTAAATACTGGCTTACTTCTGCAACTAATTCATGGAATTCTTTACACTGTAAGCAGAAAAAACACCTTCATCAATGGACTGTAACATGATTAACATGTACATGCATGTTTACTGTTTTCTGTCAAGGATTTCGTCAAAAATCCTTAACTGAACTAAAGTTAGGTTAATTTGCAATGCAGTGTACAGCTGAGGCTTTTTTCTGTCCATATTCACATCACCATACTGATGTTACATAGGCTGTCCCGTCACCAGCACATGAAGTCCTTAATTAGCTTGGATGTACATAAATATATGGATAAGGACTGTTCTACAATGTAAATCTGTACACTGTATATGCATGATAAAAAGTTTCACGAAAGACCTACCCTGGCTGATACAGGTGTACATACAACTGAACATCACTAGGAAACCATTTACATATGTATGGGGCTTCTTTGGGTATTCGTACATTTGACCTTCAGTAAATATTTTAAATTTTCATTTCTTATAATTCTTTATCACCTGACACTGGTTGCTAGTGCAGTGTATTTATTCTTGTGTCACATTTGGACATCACCTCACTAGCTCTGTGTGTGTGTGTGTGTGTGTGTGTGTGTGTGTGTGTGTCAAACTTGAAGCTCTATTTGAATTTGCTTAACCATTTTTTTTTTTCAAAATTCCTGTATTTAATTTTTTCTGAAACTAAAAGTAGTTGTGTATGTATGTACATCAATCCAAATATTAATGAAGATAAGATTTTTTTCAATTGATCAATACTGTATCTATGAAAATAATGAATACATTACTGTAGCATTGATGCTTAACTAAGTATTTATCTATATCGGGAGATTGCATCAACTGAATTTCCATACAAAACTTGCGGTAAAATGCTGGGACCAAATCACCATGTGCTAACAAGTTGTGCCCAATGGACTGGCTGCACCACACTTTGTTCATTAATACTTTATATGATTATTGACTGCTTTATAAAAAAACGAAAAAAACGAAAAAAAAACTTTTACTGGTCTCAATCAAAAACAAAAGGGCTGTCTGAACGCCCATGCTCAGCTCACCCAGAGATTCATTACACTTGATGTTCTGTGAACTTGGGATAGGACAAATTAGGTAGACACTTGTCAAAAGTACATCACTACCAAATTTGACACAAATCTGGCTAGTTATAACCATTACAATAAATTCCCATGTTAAACTTTCCTATCAAAGCTTTTTAAAAGATTTTTGAAAAAATCATGAAAAATCCAAAAATCACTGGAACTTAGACCATTTGAACAAACTTGGTAGGGTCCCACCCAAGGTACATTGCCACCAAGTTTGAACGAAATCCGACACACAGATTCTTCAGAGAAGTCCAAAATGTGAATTATCATTAGAATGCATTAGAAAGCCCACTGACTTGCACATTTAGCAATGGAAAAGGTGCATTTACCGATAAGTACCCAATTGAAAAAAATCGTTAAAAATCAGGAATCCAAAGCAGTGCTACCCTATGAATATCTTTGTTTGACCCTTCCAAAAGGTACATATCCACCAAGTTTCAGCTTAATCTGAGTGACAGTTCTGGAGAAGAAGTCGAAAATAGCAAAAACGCACAAAAAAATCTTAACAAGGGGGCTGTCTGAACAGCCAATGCTCAGCTGACTTAGAGATTCATTACACTCCAAACTTGGTAGAGACCCACCCAAGGTTCTGTGAACTTGGGATAGGACAAAATAGGTAGACACTTCTCAAAGGTACATCCCTGCCAAATTTGACCAAAATCTGGCCAAAATTACTGACAGTATAACCATTACAGGAAATTCCCATGTAAAACATTTAAAAATATTTAAAAAAAAAAAAAAATCACTGGAGCTTGACAATTTAAACAAACTTGGTAGAGACCCACCCAAGGTGCATTGCCACTAACTCTGAAGTCAATCTGATGGACAGTTTCTTCAAAGAAGTCCAAAATGTGAATTACCACTAGAATGCTCATTGACTTGCAAAGTTGGAAAGGTCCATTCACCGATAAGTACCCATATTGAAAAAAAATTATTAACAAGAGGGCTGTGTGAACAGCCCGTGCCTCAGCTGATCTTGACATTCATCACACTTACAGCTCTATGAACTTGGGAAAGGATCAAGGACACCATGTTCTGAGTAAGTCTGAACTTTATAGAAGAACACTTACATGTGCAACATCAAAGTTCAAGTAGCTCTCAAGTTATAATGAAGAGTAAAATTCATGTATGTTGCACTGTGACCCCACAAACGAGGTC
Source organism: Hermodice carunculata (assembly GCA_964020975.1). Taxonomy (NCBI): domain Eukaryota; kingdom Metazoa; phylum Annelida; class Polychaeta; order Eunicida; family Amphinomidae; genus Hermodice; species Hermodice carunculata. The sequence goes on from OZ026613.1 coordinate 69,131,518, forward strand.
AAGGTCATTCATGTACTGTCTCAGCATGACCTTCATACAGAATAATTAACATGTGTAGCTAACTCAAAACAGATCTCAAGTTATCAAGTAAACAGTAAATTTTGTGTCAGTTGTCCTGTGAATTAGCATTAGAATGCCCATTGACTTACAAGATCTTTTAAGATTTGTCCAAAAAAAACCCAAAAAAATTCATTAAAAATCAAAAAATCACTGGAGCATGAACATTTGAACAAAATTGGTAGAAACCCACCCAACATACGATGCCACCAAGTTTGAAGTTAATCTGGATGACGGTTTTGGAGAAGAAGTCGAAAATGTGAATTAGCATTAGAATGCCCATTGACTTACATAGTAATCAATAGGAAAGCTGCATTGACAGACAAGTACCAGAATTGAAAAAATCGTTAAAAATCAGGAACCCGCAGCATTCCCACATAGTGAACAACTTTGTTTGACCCTTCTATAAGGAACATATCCACCATGTTTCAGCTTAATCTGAGTGATGGTTCTGGAGAAGAAGTCGAAAATAGCTATAACACACAAAAATTCATAAAAAATTAGGAAAAATTTGCAGCGCCACCTGGTGAACAAATTAAGAACTAGGAGTCCCAGGGAGTGTTCCTGTGTGATATCAAAGCAATTGGGTGAGCGGTTTCGGAGAAGAAGATTTTCTAAAATTTACCCAAAAAAGAACAAAAAAATGCATTTAAAATCCAAAAATCACTGGACCGTGACCATTTGAACAAACTTGGTAGAGACTCACCCAAGGCACATCTCCACCAAGTTTGAAGTGAATCTGGCTGACGGTTTTTGAGAAGAAGTCGAAAATGTGAATTGTGGACGACGGACGGACGGACGACGGACGGACGGACGACGGACGACAGACCCTCAAAAAACCTCAGCTGACTGACAAGTCAGCTGAGGTAAAAATCAGGAATCCACAGCAGTGACACCTGGTGAACAAGTCTGTTTGACCTGTTCACAAGAAATATATTCAGAAGTTTCAGCTTAATCTTAGTGACGGCAGCTTCTGGAGAGAGAGTTGAAAGTAGCAAAAACACACACACAAAAATTATAATTTTATTTTTTTAAATTGCAGCGCCACCTGGTGAACAAATTAAGAACTACAATTCCCTAAGAGTGTTCCTGTGTGATATCAAAACAATTGGGTGAACGGTTTCGGAAAGAAAATTTTTAAGATTTGTCACAAAAAAAAGAAACGAGGTCCATGGGCCTAATGCTCTGCTGGCATCGTGGCTATATTGTACCTGTTAATTTCAAAACTGTGAGTCCTCAAGTAGCGTCTCAACATATAAAGCTTAATGTAAAAATTGTCCACCAGATGGCACTTCGCTCTACATACAACCATAGCTTATTTGTGCAACTCCTGAGATAAATATTGTTGCATGTGCCCAGACAACAATCAGCGAGTCCTTAACTTTATGTCCTCAGTGACCTTGGGACAGAAGATCAAGAACACCCAGATAATGTAATACAAGAGGCCCATAGGCCTGCCAGGTGCTATGTGGATAATGCCATTGAGTCCAAGCTACACCCTGCCATTACAAAATCACCTCTTTCAACTTTACAGGTATGGTGACCTAACAAAAATAAGTCAAGGTCACTGATATATCTGATTCTGCTTTGGACACTGTCTATATATCCTATAGATTTGGCAAGTCTAATCCAATTACTTTTTGAGAAATGCAATTTTATATCTTAAAACACATTTTGGCTCATAATTTCCATCAAATTATAGGTAGCACCACTAGTATCATTAGCAACTTGTACGTTGACCTCCCCCACAATCCCACCAAATTTGGTGAAGATCTGCCTAAAATTAAAGATGCTAGACTGTTCACAAGTTTTTCATATTTTGACCCCTATATTGCATACTCTTGTAGGTGGCGCCACCAATATCGAACTCGGCCTAGATTTTCAAACGCCTTATAAGTCCTGAAAGTTATATTGGGCTCACTTGAAAACTGTGGACAGTATCACGCTAACAAGCAAGTTTATGGCCATCTCCTTTGAAACTTAAAAGCTTCACACACTATTCCACCATACCGACACTGGTATAAACAGGTAAATAGTAATACAATTTTCAGCACCATTAAGTTGACCAGAGGTGTTATGAGGTAAAGTGTACTAAGGTATTAGCTGGAAGCCACCTCTTCCACTATACTGGATGAAGATTGAAAATAAAAAAATCCTGCAAAAAGTGAGTATGATCATGGTTTTCCCACTTAAGACGGACTAGAGAAAATTCTCTAGGTGGGTTAAGTATACTTTACCCCGGGTACTTTCCCTCTTACAGCTCTAAACACTTTGAGAATTACACTTTGTCATTTCAAGCTCCATCTTGACATAGTTTGACTAATGTTCTTGAGTTAGTGTTCTATTTATTAGGTGTTTGGTCATATCTCTGGAAACATTTCAACAGAGTTTTGTGTAGTAGTTGTTTTTTATAACCTTTGTGTTGTAGTTTTTGCAACAAAGTTCTGACTCTATTGACGAAATCGCTAAAAAATGTGGTGTTTCTAGCAATACGTATCACTTGTCCGATACAAACTCCATATGCTTGTTTCTCTGGAATGTTTCCTGTCAGATCAGGGTAGGACATAAACTTTATCAAATTTGAACTGGTCTCTCTTGTCAAATATTTTTGTTACATACTGGTTGTTCTTTATTTCTATATCCAGATCAAGGAAAGTAGCTTTTGTATCACTTTCATTTTCCAGATTTAATATTAATTCTTTTGGACATATGTTTTTCCAATTTCCCTTCATTTCATCTCCATTGTTTAAAGCACACAGGTCATCTATAAATCTTCTTGTGTGAGAATATGATCTTCTTGCAGCTGTGAAGTTTGATTTTGCCAATTCTTCCATCCATTTTGATTCATAATAATGTAAATACAGGTTGGCAACATATGGGGCTGAATCTGTTCCCACTGGTATGCCTACTATTTGTTGATAGACTCTGGTTCCAAAGCAATTTCCCCCCCATTCCATATCAACCCCCCCCCCCCCCCATATCAACAACCCAGACAGATCATCACCTGTTACCCACATACAAAACCACCCTGCCACTACTCCCCTGTCACACAGGATCTCAAACCCTACCCACCGTTCGAGCCCCACACCAAACACCACTACCCTTGCACAACATCCCCAGTCAGCTATTCCTTTCCACAATAGAAACCCCACCCCCACCCCTGTTACAACACCATACCCCTATACCACCAATCAACAGAGCTATACCCCGCATGGACATACAAAACCAAACCCACCCACCCTCAATACAACACAATCAGCAGCTACATCCCACTTTCCTGGGCCCCCTCCACCACTGACACCTGCTACACATGAACAAGGTGCACCCCAGACTAGGCACAACTTAAATATACAAAAACCACCACCACAGCCTGATCCAAAAAATGGCCAACCATGCCCCCCTGGGCCAAAACGGACGGATTCCACCCCACCAAGATACGCTACCCATACACATGCACAGCCCCCCCCCCCCCACGCAACCCCCCAACAGAACCCAATCAACAGAACCCAATGTATCCCCCCATGCAACACAATTTGAGGACAGCACTCCTCCACTCCCTGACACAGGCCATAGAAATACTAAAACAAGGCATCTGATCCCTGGTTCTCAGCCAAAGAAGAGACATTACACAGCTTCACAAAAACACGCAGACAAGTTTAATTTCAAAGACTTAATTATCAACCTTTTCCAATACAAGCCTACCAAATCTGAACATGAACTTCTCAACAAGGGCCTCTCCTTCGCACCCACCCCCAAAGTACCCAGCCCAGCTATGATTGATGAAGCAGTCTCCGTTTTCATCAGACTCCCAGATTTACAATGCTACTTTCATAACGAGTCCCACAATCAGAGACCTCCCCCCTGGTTCAAACACAAATCCAACTGGCTCCCTCCTTTCTCCTGTAAAGAAATACAGCACTTCCAAACAGACCTCACCAAGATCCTCCATAACCGCCTACAAAATAGCTCACATCCAAACCTGCCCAAAAACCAGTTTCAAACTATCAAACCACTCCAAAACAACCCCAACATAGTTATTAAACCAGCAGACAAAGGCTCAGACATAGCCATTCAAAATAAGGAAGACTACATTACAGAATCACACACAGTTGAACGACCCCGACTACTATCAGGAAATAGATACAGAACCGTCCGAACAACATAAAGCAGAAATAGATAATTAACTAAGCTCCCTCCTGGATAAAAAATTAATAACTCTAGACACTTTTAAATACCTCACATCCTTCCTACCCCGCACGCCTATCTTTAGCACCTACCCAAATGACACAAACCAGGCCCGCAGAAACCAAGCAGAACCATCATCTCCAATTGTGAAGGCCCCACTAGCAGAATCAATGAACTGGTTGATTTCCATTTAGGACAAATTGTTCAATTCGTACCGGACCTTCTTAAAGACACAACTACTTTTCTTAATAAACTTTCCAATTTCCAGCCTCCAGACCATCGCTTTTTACTTTGCACTATGGACATTTCTTCTCTATATACAAACATCCCACACAAAGAAGGCATAGAACTGGTCACTGAATTTTATTCAGACCACTTACAACACATGCCTAACAACAGTAATCAAGTCCCCCTTCCCCCTGCAGTTCTCTCAGACCTCATAAAGCTCATCCTTACTAAAAATAACTTTACATTCAATGGTAAACAGTACCTACAGACTTGTGGCACGGCCATGGGAGCAATATTTACAGTCAACATTTATGTCCATAAGCTGTTACAAAAAATTATGGTAGACATTCCTGGCCCTAAACCCCTTTTCCTCCATAGATACATTGATGACCTCTTTTCCATCTGACCGCACAATTCAGTCATGCTACAAAAGTTCCATTCCCATCTCAACCTATCCCACATGTCCATCAAATTTGAACTCAATTTTTCCTCTTCAGAAATCCCGTTCCTAGACACACTAGTTTGCATACAACATGGAAAATTACAAACTAAATTATATAAAAAACCTACTGACTGCCAACAATTCCTCCATACATCCTGATGCCACCCCCCCCCCCCCCCACCACCACCACCACCAAAAATGCCCTCCCTTACAGCCAAGCCCTCCGTTACTGTCACATCATCACCGACCCACACATATTAGAACTGGAACTCCATTCCTTAGAAACAGCATTCTGTCAGCGAGGCTATTCCCACGCTGACCTCAGACCACGGTTTGTCAAAGCCAAGAAACTTCCTAGAGAACAGACCTTAACACAGAAAGGCAAAAAGACTAATATCCCCAAACCAGTCCTAGTCCTCCCTTATCACCCGAACCTCCAACATCTCCATAAAAATCTTAAGGATCTTTGGGAAAAGCACTTCTCTTTAATCCACTCCTGTCCCCCCTCTATAGAGATTACCCCATGATAGAAGACCAAAAAACCTTTAAAGAATTTCTGGTCAAAGCAGCACTCACCCCCACAAAATCCCCAACCACCCCCAATGGTACTCCAGAAACACTTAACCCACCCCCAGGAGTTTACTCCTATGAGAGGAACCCCCTTTGCCATATCAGCAAATATATGCAGCCAGGCAACACATTCCAGGGGTACCATTCCCCAAGGATCTTTCGTATCCAAAACCACCTTTCCTGTAGGTCCTCATATGTCATCTACCTCATCAACTGTGTCAAATGCCAAATCAAATATGTAGGCCAAATGGCACAACCCCTAGCCAGCAGACTGTTCCCAACACCTTTCCACCATTCGTAATAAGCACCGAACATCCATTGGGCAACACTTCAACCTACCTGGACACAACATCAGAGAAGACCTTAGAATCATCCCAATAGAACAGATCATTAAAACACCACACATCAAGCTAATAGACAACATTCTTAAAAATAGAACAGGCTGATTTTCCAACAGAAAATCAAATGTCTCCCTGTGTGCCCTTACTATAGTCACACTTATTTTTATAAATAGGCATACCAATTCCAATGATCTACAGATATAGTGAAGGTACACTCTTTATTGACATTTCAAAATGTTGATTTTTGACAAAATGCCCACATGACCTTGAAAAATAGGTCATACATAGAAACATCATCACACAAAATGTCAACCTTTTTAAGACTTATCTTTCTCGAGTGCATCTGCAGTGATTTTTAAAAAGTGGCCATGTGACCTTCAAAATACGTCAAGGTCACCCATCCACAATCCCAACTTAGTTGGTATTATGGTACATAGACAAGCAAAATTCCAACCTCCTAAGTCAAATCCTTGCAGAGTTGTTGCATACGTGTCAATTTTAGATGACATGCCCACGTGACCTTGAAAAATGTCAAGGTCACCGATCTGCAATCCCCAAGCAAGATCATATATAGGGACATCTTCATATAAAATTTCAACTTCCCAAGTCAAATCTTCCTTGAGTTATCACGTCCACATTGATTTTAGAAGAAATGCCTACGTGACCTTGAAAAATAGGTCAAGGTCATACATCTGCAGTTACAAGCAAGGTCTTACAAAAGTCTACAGAGAAACATAATCACACAAAATGTCAACCTCTTCAAGTCAAATCTTTCACGAGTACATCTGCAATGATTTTTAAATAGTGGCCACGTGACCTTGAAAATAGATCAAGGTAACCCATCTGCAATCCCAACCTAGTTCATATTATGGTACATAATCATGCAAAATTTCAACCTCTTACGTCAAATCCTTGTGGAGTTATAAGCTCAGCTGACTGAGAAGTCAGCTGAGCTAAAAACATAATGGGTCCCCCTCCCTTCCTTTTTGGGGTGGACCTGTAATTAAATTTTCATTGTCATCCAATATTCTGACCCAGTGGAAAGTTTTGTGTAGATAATACCTTGCAATCTGAAGCTATCGCCAAACGAGTGTGTCGGCAGGGCTTCCAAGGACTATTTGGCCCCAATGTAGCATTATACAAACATAACTTGACCCTGATGTTATGTACATAAGGAAATGTATTGCATCTACTGTTCACCTAACTATAATATTACATCCAGTCCACAAAACAAATGCCAGACTCGCAAGTTCAGTTTCCTGAAATTAACACCTGCCCTCTTTTCTTGATCATGTTTATCAGATTTGAAGTGTTTTGACTAAATCACGAGAGCAGCAATGATTCTTGTTCTGATTAAACAAAGGTACACATGGTAAAACTACAATCAAGTCCACATGATTTTGGACATATATGAACAAATTCAATTCATGATAGACAATATTTCAGAGGTGAAACTCTTCTCTCCCTCATCTCTCCCGAGGGTAACAGGGGAAAAAAAATTCTTTGGCCCTATCTGCTACACATGGGCTGTCAATCAACCATATCAAATACTTGTGACAACTGGCACTATCCTGCCTTTAAAAGGCCCATGTATCTAATGCAGCATTCAGTTTCTGTTGAATCATAGAGCACAGAGTTGGAACAGTGACCAGCTCCCTTTAACTAGTAAACATAAACATTTATGTTTGTTTACTCCAGTGTTGAATGGAACACACTGGCTTCTGAGGAGTCTAGTTATGGATGAAACTTGTCTGGCATTTTGGCACAACGTGTACTTAGTTTCATCAACTCTTGCCTTGTCTTTATTGGTAAGTCCACAGAATCACAAAATGGTGTCAAATGTGCATTTCTAGTTTGTCCTTTTTTAAAAACCAAATTTACCTAGTAAAATATGTCACATGAACACCCCTTGAGTTGCCAGTGCGACATGCAATAAACCTACAGTTGCCATGTACATGAAGCAAAATATAAGAAATTGGTCACTCTACAAACATGCCACATGAACACTCCTTGCTCTCCCAATGTGACATGCAATAAACCTGCAGCTACCATATGCATGTACATGCAGTGAAATTTCAGAAATTGGTCACTCTACAAACTTTTATCAATGGTCACCACACACAGCCCCTTAAAACTCTTTGATCCCAGGCTTAAAATGAAAATTGATTTATTCCAAAAAATTTATTGCATAGAATTTGGTTCAATTAACTCCCTTGTATTTTAATCAATTTCGGTAAGGGATATAGAATTGGACTGAATGAAAAGTATAATGGGATCACCACTGGCTTGGCCTCAACATACATGAGTCAAAGACACAAGTATGTGTATGCACACTGCTGTGTCTGCACTGCCTGTACCAATATGTTGACATATAGTACTTGAGGGATTACAGGTCAAGCATCATATTCATTGACTGACCTCATTCCCAACACATACAGTGTACACGTACTTCCTACTCCTGTCTCTATCTTTTTCGTGTCTCAATTACTTCGTACTTCAATAGTAGTCACAACAGGTGGTTTGCAGAGCCTGCCAAGGTGGCTGGAACTTGTACAAAATACAAATACAAAATACAAGATCATATTACTCTGATCTTCATTCATTTGAAATACAAACAGTCCCAGTTTTGAAAAACCATTCTGGTCACTTGTCTGCACAGATCTCTTAAGAACCTTTGCTCAGACATGTGTTTATCATCCTAACCCTCAAAAAAAAAAAAAAAAAAAAACAAACAAAAACAAAAAAAAAAACTATATTTTCAGAAACATCATAATATGGTGGGGCACCAGATGGCAAGGTCCCCTCCTGTAGAGGTCACTTCAATCTGCGGGATTCTGCCTGTGTATTTCTATGTACATGATTATCATTAACAAAGTAGAAAAAACAAAAAACTTTCTTATAATGACACTATAAGTTGGCTGCAAATGTACCAGATAAATGAATGAAGTACCAAAGGAATCTGACTATAAACAGTCCCTCAACTTGTACTGTTAAGTCCATACATCACACACCTGAGCAGCCCTATAACAAGTTTTCACTACAGCAACAAAGTCACTTCAAAAAATTTAAATGTGCAGGTTGAAGAGCTGAAGCATCAAACAGTTCCCATTCAACTAAATTCGTTTTATATATATATATATATATATATATATATATATATATATATATATATATATATATATATATATATATATATATATATATATATATATTTATATATAAATTATGTATAATTTAATTCCTAAACAGGGTTGTTCAACTGTCAAAAAATGTGACAAAGCTTTCAAAAATTTCTATATTTGGATTCTTATTTTGTTGACTTATTTTCCTCTGATTTCATAAGCTTCAAGGGGATTTGCCCTCTGGGCCCTAACCAGGCCACTGCCCCTGGACCCTGCTAAGGGTTTAGGTGCACCCCAGACCCTCCATCAAATATAAAATTTGCTCCATGCATTTTAGATTTTACTGCAGCATTTCTTACTATCAACAGCCCTGCTACACAATCAAAGTGATGTTATTTAATACTTTGTCCATACAATACAGTCCAGTTAAAACACCTATCACTGCTGACATCAGATATATAAATAAACAATTTTGGCCTCTATCAACTGATAGAGACCAGACCTACGACTGGTCCAATGTGGGCTCTCTGAGGTGCAATAACACAGAACATGAGGCCCATGGGCCTGATGCTCTGCTGACACATAACCTGATGACCATCACCATAACTTCCATTCCTTGAAATGCATTCCCTCCATGACCCTGAGGAATTAGGGAAGGTCATCTACATGAATATGATACATCAAAATTTCACACTAACACACATTTGTGGTACATTTGGTATCATTCCCCTTATTCTTCATCAACATATTAAATACACTGTACATTTCCTGAGTGCTTAATGACCTTGAATAAATATCAAGGTCTCACAACATATTGCCAAATTCTACCACTGACCAACTGCATACATAGTGAACATTTTTAAGTTCCATCTCTATTATGCAGTGTTCATTCTTGGGTGCCGCCTTGTAGTGGTGTTCCGATTAATCGAATTAATCGACAATCGTCCGATTAATTTAAAAGACCAAGCGCTCGATTATAAAATTCCCATAATCGATTATACGTGAGCGATAATACAGAGTTTAGTGCTAATCGCGTATTTGTGCGGTAAAACAAGTTTTTAGTAGAATATTTTTGTAAAAATCTTATTATATTTTTATTATATGGATAAAAATGAAACAACTACCAGTTTTTGGTGACATTTTGAATGATGCAACTCCCAAAATTTACGCTAAAACTTCGACGTTTTAATTGCGTCGTCCGCCACTCTTTTTTTATACTGCTGGAATCCTCAGAATTTCGTCTCTGAATGTAACGAGCTCTCTTATTGGCTAAGAAATAAATATTCCTGGGGTATCCCTCATTATAAATGCGCTGGGTCATTTCCAGGTTTCTTATTGGATGGATTTGGTCACGTGCAAGTCACCGTCCAATCAAACTCGTTTTTTGCCATGTGCTTGAGTCCAGTTCGATTTGTTGTGTAGGTGAACACGTCGCATTCACGCAAAGATTATAGGACCAAGATGCGAAATTTTGACATCATACTTTCGCAAAACGACTTCGATGGAACAGATCTAGACACAGATAAAGGCAGGAATGAAAATTCCGTAAGCAAAGCAAGGAAAATTCTCAGATTCCGTCGCCGTACGGTGACGAAGCTTAGCCTGATTGAGATTTGTGTCAACACGATGTGTTGTCGATCGCTGTCTCAGATACGTCACGGCACGATGTTTTTATCCAAAGTTTGTTGTTTTAATTTGATTAAAATGTCTGAAAGGATAAAAATCTGTATAAAAGAACAAATGAGGAATGAAATTTATGACCGAAGGCCGGGAAAAATATACGCACATAACGGAAAAACATGCTCGGACTTGTGCCTGTTCACACTCGCTTGTGTTGCACGGCCCGTGACTGTGCTTGTTGGTAAAAAAAAAAAAAAGGGGGTGACCAGACGCTTGACATCTCATAAAGCATAAAAAAAAATTAGGGAGTAAATTGAAATGAAAATTGCACAGAATTATACCTCATGTAATTTCTGACCGACTTTGTGTTGGTCACTAGGATTGAATCGCAAAACTCGCAGAGCCCAGGCACATTCAATCCATGATGTCCTCTCTTGCGCAAGCGATTAGAAAACTGCCCGGTGGCACACTGTGTGCGATACCAGATACTGGCAGAGTGCTAGGAGTTAAGGCAGTTACGTTGTGATATAAGTGCAAAGAACCAAAGATTAAACAAAACTAATTCCAACAAAAAAAGCCAATATATTTCTTTGAATTTCAAATGTTGGGTGTAGTCCCTGTACTGATCCTTATGTGATTGAAAACATTTAATTGTGTGTGATGTGTGGTTGCAGCATTTAATTTTGTGTGATGGGTACCCTCCCTCTCCCCTCTGTGGTGTAGGACTAGTAGTACATATTAACTGATTTCTTTTAATAAAGTCAATAAATTGTGACTTAAATATGCTTTGTAGTACTAGTTAGTATAGTAGTAGCAGTAGTGTAGAAATAGTGCTTTTTTACTTTTGTAGGTAACACATGCATGTCACATCATAAAGCAATAAAGCACTAGAAAGCACAAGTAAATGCAAGAAGGCAAGCCAATAGGGTGGTATCTCTGGTGTGTACCTTCATATTTTGTTTTAAAAAAGAACTTGAAGCTGGTTCATTAAGCTCTGTCAATGAGTTGTTGAGAATACTCCCAAAACCGATTATAATCGATCATCGGTCACTTCTAAAAACCAATCATCGAGACTTTGAAATTCGGACCAATTCCCAACCCTACCGCCTTGCGGGATTAGCGCACTTTTTTCAGGGAAGACGCACATTGATTTGAGTGACCGGGCCTGCCGGGCGCACTATATAAATATTAAATTTCTCATTTTCTAATTTTGTTGTAACTTGTGAATACTTTATGAACATTTGTAATAAATTCATGATTTCCAACCTGAGCGCATAGGTTTTCAAAGCTACAGAAATCGAGTGAGAGTCACGGTGTTTTGCATCGTCCACGATGACCATGATTCTGCATTATGCTGGTGGAATTCTCTGATGTTCGTCTTTGTTTGTAACAAGCTCTCTTATATGCTAAGAAAATATATTCCTGGGGTATTCCAGCAAAAATTTATGTCATTTCATCTCATTTTAAATGCCCTGGTTCCTCATTGGGTGGATTCGATCACATGCTGCTCACTGTCCAATCAAACTCGTTGTTGCCCGTACAAGTGCCTGTCTTATATCCACTATGTTGGGGAGGAATAAGTCATATTAAAGCGAAGATTATTGGACCAAGATGTTTAATTTTCACATCATATCTTCACAGAAAGACTTCCATGGAACAAATCTAGATACAGATAAAGGCACGAATGAAAATTCCTAACGGAATGCAAAGGAAATACGCAGATTAGTCACCGCACGGTCACACGTGGCCGAAGCGAAGATTTGCGTGAACACGATGCGATCATGTGTTGTTGATTGCTATCTCCTATGCCTCACGTCGTTGTTGGTGATTTTTAACAAAATTTTGACGTTTTGATTTTATTACATTGATTGAATGGAACAAATCTGTATGACAGTACAAGAGAGGAATGAAATTCACCATCGCAGGCCCAAAAAATATACGCAGGCCTACAACATAGCGAAAAATCATCCATGCCTGTGACAGGCTGTGTACGCCTGCTTGTGTTGTGTTGCACGGCCTGTACCGTGTTGCTCAGTAAAAAAAAAAGTGACTGCACTTAAGATCAGGCTCTTGACACCTCCTACGGCATCAAATTTTTCAGGTAAATTGAAATAGAAAGTGCACAGAAATATAAATCGTGTAATTTCTGACCATCTCGTGGAATGAATCGCAAAAATAACATGCTCAATATACATGCCGCTTGTTGTGCAAGAGAGTAAAAAAAAAATCCCGATGGCACAGGTGTGCGATATCAGATACTGCCCCTTTGTACCTCCATGATCATACCAAATAAAATCAATCAAATCACACAAAGTGAAGTCTAACTGGACCCATCGACTCAGTCCATGAGCTCACTATTTTTTCTGAAAAAGGAAAAAGATGGGTCCAACGGACCCACACTGAAAAATCCTTAGTGTGACCCCTGCGGCAACACAAAATTGAGATTTATAATTTTATTACACAAATGACACCGGGTGTCATTTATGTAATAAAATTATATATCTCAATCTTACTTGTGTTGCAGCTTGATTTATTCATGATTTATTTATTATTGTGAAACACATAATATAAAAGTGACATGAGTGAGATTTGAGTGAAATGTCATGGATATTTTCTGCTGTATTTTAGGCACTTGAAGAATTTTTTCTCCTTGCTGCCTTGTTGTTGAAGTCTGTTGAAGCCAACAGTTATACTGAAAACTTGTGGCACTGCTGGTACATAATTTTATCCAACTTGCCCTAGTACTGCCAGCAGAGATAATTTCATCGAACTTGTCATACAAATAATTGAAACACTAATTACAGTGGTAACTGTTAACATAATATATGATATCACTTCCCAGTATTGTTTATATTTAATTTATTTGTTGGACAATGAAATTGTCTGTTTTGAGTTTGAAATCTTCCTGTCCTTGAATATTTTTTATGAACTTCAAGAATCACATGATAATGCAACTGTGAATGTCTGTAGAGTCTGGTCATAATTTTTGCAGTTCTGAATCTGAGCATGTTTTATCAGAAGCCTTTCAAATTCATTCACACTGTAACAAAGTGATGGTACATTAAAAGCCCAGAGGAGGATATTTCACTCTGACTCCGCTTGCTATGGCTAGGCATGCACTGTGACTGGCAGTCTAAAAGTATAAAAAATAACCTTTATTAGTGCAGAATTACAGTCTAATCTGATCCGATCCTTCCTGGTGCAGTTGATTACATTTACATGATTCATATACTGCTGTACAGGAATTAGTACCGCTGAAGACAAAAAACTGACCAAAAAAGACACAATTTTCACTACACAATAAAACCTTCAAAATGCTCGATTTTGGCCTCAGAATGCACCATTTGGGGGGGGGGGGGGGGCATGCCGCCGGACCCTCCTAGCTTGGCTAATCCCTTGCAGGGATGGGCCCCTATTTCACAGCCTTATGGGGGCCCATGGGCCCCATTCTTTACAAACCAAGAATGAACACTGATTATGTCATGAGCATCACAATAAAATAATTTCCTGATAGGTATTCCCTCCATGCCCTTTACTGAGCATGTCAAGGTTACGTAAACCTAAAATTTTACAAAATTTGATACTTGGCCTATGCATATTTGGTGAAAATTTACAAGATCTATCTCAATTTATAGTCAAAATAATGAATTTAATGTGCTTTCATTTCCTATTCTAATACATAAATTAGTCAACACACCACGTTTAAGACCAAAATTTATTGAAGTAATGTCACAGCTGCCATGCACCTTTAACACCCCAGATACTAGTTCCACTTAATACCATCAGTGGCACCACCATGACTGCACACCATAGACTTTTGTCTGTATAATATTCCTGTAAGGATATATTGAAACCTGTGAACACAAGTTCAAACATAATGACCATAACAAAAAGAAAAAAAAGAACAAACAAATGGACTGTGACAGTCCTGTGCTCTGCTGACTAAGTCGCCCTATGACCTTGGAAATGAGGTCAAGGTCACTGACCTATTCTGATTCTAACTTTCATAGAGGCCCCTGTGCAAGATCAAAGTCATAGTACAAATACTTCTCAGGTTATCACATGACCAGTAAAATTCATGCTAGTGGCCCTGTGACCTTGAGAATAAGGTCAAGGTCACTAATGTATGGTCTCAATCTTTCCTAAATCGTGGACCACCAACAAGTTCAACATCAGTCCTACCTTCCACACTTCTCACGTTACAAAGTGAAAAGTAAAATTCACGTGAGTGTCTGGGTCCCAGTGACCTTGGGAATCAGGTAAAGGTCACAAATGTACTGTCTAAGTCTGGCCTTTGCTCAGGACAACCATCATGTTCAACATCAAGGTCCAAGTTCAAATAGCTCTCAACTTACCTTAATTAAAAAAATTGCTAAAATATAGGAATCCACAGCAGTGCCACCTAGTGAAGAACTTTGATTGACCCTTCCACAAGGAACATATCCACCAAGTTTCAGCTTAATCTGAATGACAGTTCTGGAGAAGTCGAAAATAGCAAAAACACACAGAAAATTTAAAAATTTAGAAAAAAAATCGCAGTGCCACCTGGTGAACAAATCCAGAACTAAGAGTCCCCAGGAGTGTCCCTGTGCAACATCAAAGCAATCAGGTGAGCAGTTTTGGAGAAGATTTTTTAAGGTTTGCCTCTCTTTTTCGTCCCTCCCTTTATTCTTACGGTGACTTTCATCTGTCTCACTGTCACTGTCCTCATC
The DNA here is from genome assembly GCA_964020975.1 of Hermodice carunculata. Lineage (NCBI taxonomy): Eukaryota > Metazoa > Annelida > Polychaeta > Eunicida > Amphinomidae > Hermodice > Hermodice carunculata. The sequence continues at coordinate 69,146,795 of OZ026613.1, forward strand.
TTCATTATCACCACTCTCATTTTCATTATTTTCTTCATTTTCCCTTTCACTTCCGCTTTGATGATCATCCACATTCTCATGGAAAAGCCTTTTCCATGTGCCAGCAAGGCAACCATGGCTTATAACAGTTCTGTAAGAAGTTACAATTGTGACCTACTCCTCCTCTTCACTATCAGATTCACTTGAACCCTCCACAACATTTACAACTACATCATTCTCTTCTGCACTGCTGCTTTCTTGTTCATCCTCACTGTCATCACTAAACTCCATCATTTCAGCAGCTGGTAGTTTCTTTTTCTTTATTAATGTCTGTCTTAGTTTCAGGTCACCCAAATGGTTTATATATGCTTGGTTTATATCTTTTATGAGCCCCCAATAAAGAACATGTGTAATTTTGCCCCCCTCCCCATAACTGGGTTGAGAAATCTTATGACGCCCCCCCCCCCCCCCCCAGCTCAATATCATAATAGTCTGGGCAACACCTTATGCTGGCGAGACAAAAATCATTTCCTTAAAACTATTTTCTTCATGATCTTGAGAAGGGAGGCAAGGTCATCCATATTATGCTATATAAAACTTCTACATATGATATACATCTGTGGTACATTTGGTATTGAAAGCATTGTTCTGAATCAACATATTGATTTAATGTGTTTTGAACACATTCTGGTCCATATATTTCGTAATACTGCAGGTGGTGCCACCAAATGTCAACCTATTTTTGTCTTTTAGCCTGATTGACATTCCTAGCAAGTTTCATGATTCACTGAAAACTCCTCGAAATAGAGCATTCTCAACATTTTCACATTGTCTCCCATATATTATGTAATACTATGGGTGGTGCCAACAATACTCAACTTGACTTTGATTTTAATAAATGTCGTGAGTCCTGAAAGTTATACAGTGCTATCTTGAAAACTGTGGACTGGATTGTGTGTACAAGCACAAGTTTATGGATGGATGGGCAGACATGAATGATTGCATTAACTCTGTGACCCATGGTCAGCTGAGCTAAAAACAGCATGAAGGAATCTAATAAAAGTGGTCAGTCCAATGGTCTCTTATGACAGGCAGTACTAAATTTGGGTTTTCAAGGGGAAGTCTTTCAAGGCAGGTTTGACTGAAGTATGTACGTGATATAATCCTGATAAGAAATGAGGCCACCATCTGTTATTTTATACAAGCTATTTTGACATCAGAGCAAATATATTACACTGAAAAATGATCAGGATCCTTGCCCGCAGCAACCATCCCCTTGCCAATTAAAACATACACTTTTTACAGTTATTTATCCACAATGATAAACTGATTTCCTCACTCATTCAATAACTACCTGATGCTTACCACCATGAAGAAATTTAATGAAAAATAAAACAAACAGAAGCACCAACTAGACCCAGTCTGAACTACTTTTGTTTACTATCGCTCACACATCCATATATTTTATAGCAATAATGCTGAGAAAAAAAGTGCTGACCTACCTAAATTGTACTATGTATTGAATCAAAGTCTGACATCACTATCCAGAAAAGCAATAACTGTGTGCCTGTATATGTATGCATACAGATTAGAGGTTTTCTCAGTGTGGCATGAAGTATGACCTCAATCTAGGTCTTCTACAGTTAAAAAAAAAAATTTCTCTGTGCCATAAAAACAGGATGTTTTCCACTTTTTTTCTAATGACTGTAAATCATAATACATGTACATGCTATCCTGGTACAGGGCACTGTGCAAAAATCTTTTGTGCCTTAAAACAACTCCATTCAGCTATGACTCATCCCTTATTCCACAAATACTCTTTTGACAAGTTTGCCACAGGTATGATTATTAACGCCATGACAGCTAAAAACTTTTGTGATGAAGGAAACATGCAAGTGGCAATGTGCAAGTGTCCTTTGGGCAAAATACAACAAAGACTAAGAGATGTGCACTCTTACTATCTTGCAGATGATGCACGGGTTGTTTAAAGGTTAGCTTGATTGAATGGGTACCACAAATTGGAAGTTAATGTTTAGGGTGGTTAGAAACTATATTTGAACACCAAAATGTTAAATTTCATTTTCAAATAGTGTGTCCGAAAGTGCACCACATTTGCTGAATGAAAAGTGTGGTAATTTTCTCTGATCATGGTCTGATGTGGGAAAGTGTTGCTGATGTCACAAACACAACCTGCTAGCTAGGGTGAATGTGTTATAAGGCAAGGTGCCTTCAGTTAGTCAAGAGTCATGACAGATCCAGCAGAACATAGTGATTCCGGAGAGTATGAATTGAGTTTTTCAGGTACGTGGTCTGATGACGATGAAGAATAATTAAAAAAAAAAAAGCCGTGGTGCTCTGCAGAGGAAAAATTCATTCAGCCTTAAGACATGAGCCGGACGCCCAGAACCCCTGCCGTCTCTAGTACGTATGATCCCAACTTGCAGAGTGGGCAATGATAATTCGTTGCAAAAGAGATCTTTCCCATCAAAAAATACTAGACTTCATTTAACAGGAACAAGCATGCATGTAATAAATTGGAATTTGCATAAGAATGGGCCCAGTCTTGTATTGTTTTAAATTCTAGCATTCACAGAAACAGCTAAGGCCTATGCCTACGGTATGTAAAAGTCTACACAAACAAATACTCCCCTCCACATCTGTATGGGTGGTTAAAATTTGAAGACAAGCTTGCATTTTTAGGAAGAACCAATACACGACACACTGTTTTAGCATTAAGAAAATATAAACTTTTAATTTTATGCAAGTCAAAAAGCAGTTCATCACCATGCTCTCCACTCCCCTTGAGCCTTCCTAACAGCTTGCTCCTTTGTAATTTCATCATGCACATTTGCAAACAGGTTACCAAATTTTTCATAAACATTTCTGGGATTCTTGTGGTCAGTTTTTGATGATTTATGAACCATGACAAACAAAATTTGCTGCACAAATTTCTTCCGTAACTGGATGGTGTCCATCTTGGCATTGCAATCTATACTAACGCAGACACAGCATAGGGATAATGCATCTGTGTTTGCGCTGTATGCTCATAAGGTGTTGCACTTTGTATTAGTATTATAAAACAATATAGCTACCACATTTTAACATTGTACATATTTTGGTTTTCTTGAAAACTTGTGAACCTACAATTGGGGTTTGGCCCCCTCCCTCCACTTGAGATTTTCTCGCAAGTTTGGAAAGTTTTTTTTTTCTTTTTCTTTTTTTATTAACACAGTCCATTACGGCTCTAACTTGCTTATCTGTACAATGATGCAAAACATCCCAAAATTTTCTTTGTATCCACCTGCACGTAAACACAGACGGCATAAATTATACTTAGTCCTTACATATTTACTTTGGAAACTTATTAAAATGCCAAGTCAGGAACTTGAGCAAACGGACAGCCCAAAATATACATATTGCTTCAAGGCTCAACCTCCAATTACAGACAGGAAAAAAATCCAATTATGGGGTTTTCTTTCTTTGGAAACAACAGCACATAAAAACCCAAATGTTATACATATGAAATGGCTGAGAGGTCATTTACAGTGTTTGTCATTTTCATGAGTATACAAAAAGTACATATAAGCTGGCAAGGGGGGGGGGGGGGAGGCTCCACACATAATACATGCTGTTTAGGTCTCTGTAAATCATTTTCCAGAACCCTGTTTTACCACCCTGGCCACTTTGAAAAACATTTTGTTGAATGTAATTTATAAAAATAATAACCAGTTCTTTGCTTCTACTTTTACTAGTTTATATAGTAAAAGTCCTGTGCTCAGCTGACATGTACATATACTCTTGCCATTTTTTAAGAATTGCCCCCAAAAAGAATAAAGAAATTCATTTAAAAAAAATTAAAAAATTAATGGAGCATGTGCATTTAAACAAATCTACTCGAACCCACCCAAGGTACATTGCCACCAAGTTTAAAGTGAATCTGAATGACGGTTTCGCATAAAGAGGTCAAAATGTGAATCAGCATTAGAATACCCATTGACTTACACAGTAATCAATAGGAAAGGTGCATTTACCGGTAAGTGCCCCAATTAAAAAAATCGTGAAAATTCAGTAATCCACAGCATTGCCACCTAGTGAACTGTTTTGTTTGACCCTTCCCCAAAGAACATATCCACCAACATTCAGCTTAATCTGAGTGACGGTTCTGTGAAAGAGGTCAAAAATAGCAATAAAACACAAATAACATAAAAAAAAATAGAAAATAATCGCAGTGCTACTTGGTGAACAAATACAGAACCAAGGGTCCCTGGGAGTGTTGCTATGTGATATAAAAGCAATCGAGTGAGCGGTTTCAGAGGAGAAGAGTTTTTAAGATTTGTCCCTCCCCCTCCCCCCCCCCCAAAAAAAACAGAAATGGAGCATGACCATTTGAACAAATCTGCTAGAGACCAACCCAAGGTACCTTGCCACCAAGTTTGAAGTCAATCTGAAAGATGGTATCGCAAAAGAAGTCAAAAATGTGAATTAGCATTAGAATGCCCATTGAATTAAGTAATCAACAGGAATGGTGCATTTACCGACAAGTACCCGAATTGAAAAAATCATTAAATCAGGAATCCGCAGCATTGTCTTCTAGTGAACAATTTTGTTTGGCCCTTCCACAAGGGACACATCTACTAAGTTTCAGCATCCAGACAAGAGTTCTTTAATGAAATAAAGATTTTAAGGGTTGCAATTGTTAAATTTAATAAAAGGTGATTTCTTTTCAAAGCATATATAATCAATCATGATGAACTGGTGTGGCCAAAATTTGCGTATCTCGCTACCACCAGGGAAACGCCGCCCAGGATTTGAGCTGTTGACACTAAATTCTAGCTCCGTCTGGTTGACTATCAACCTACCCACATGGCACAAAATTTATTTAAACCATCAACACAAACTAGTGCAGCTATACCATTTCTGTAGCTGTCCTTTACAAAACTCTCATGGCTCTTGATACGACCCGTCAACAGTAAAATAACGCTTTTTTATAAAAAGACACAAAACAACTTTTATAAAACATGCCGAATGAACATTTTATTGGATCTTCTCACATGGTACAGACTTAAAATTGTATAATTTCACACATAATCCTATGTACTGTGATGTATAGGTTATGTAACATGTAAACATACAGGCTGGACTTTTGCCATATAAATATGCAGGGCCCTCACGGGCCCCTGCATAAAAATAATAACAAGAGGGCTGTGTGAACAGCCAGAGCCTCAGCTGATCTGGGCATTCATCACACTTGCAGCTCTATGAACTTGGGAAAGGATCAAGGACACCATGTTCTGAGTAAGTCTGACCTTTATAGAAGAACACTTACAAGTGCAACATCAAAGTTCAAGTAGTTCTCAAGTTATAATGAAGAGTATAAATTCATGTATGTTGCACTGTGACCCCACAGCTCTATGAACTGACAAGTCAGCTGAGCTAAAATCAGGAATCCGCAGCATTCCCACATAGTGAACAACTTTGTTTGGCTCTTCCATTAGGAACATATCCACCATGTGTAAGCTTAATCTGAGTGACGGTTCTGGAGAAGAAGTCGAAAATATCTATAACACACAAAAATTCACCAAAAAAATTAGAAAAAAACTGCAGCGCCACCTGGTGAACAAATTAACAACAAAGAGTCCTTAGATGTCTTCCTGTGTGATATCAAAGCATTTGGGTAAGCAGTTTCGGAGAAGAAGATTTTTTAAGATCTGTCCAAAAAAAACAACAACAAAAATTCATTAAAAATCCAAAAATCACTGGAGCATGACCACGTGAACAAAATTGGTAGAAACCCATCCAAGGTACATTGCCACCAAGTTTGAAGTTAATCTGGATGACCGTTTTGGAGAAGAAGTCAAAAATGTGAATTAGCATTAGAATGCCCATTGACTTCCATAGTAATCAATAGGAAAGCTGCATTGACTGATAAGTACCAGAATTGAAAAAATCGTTAAAAATCAGGAATCTGCAGCATTCCCACATAGTGAACAACTTTGTTTGACCCTTCTACAAGGAACATATCCACCATGTTTCAGCTTAATCTGAGTGATGGTTCTGGACAAGAAGTCGAAAATAGCTATAACACACAAAAATTCATAAAAAATTAGGAAAAAATTGCAGCGCCACCTGGTGAACAAATTAAGAACTAGGAGTCCCAGGAAGTGTTCCTGTGTGATATCAAAGCAATTGGGTGAGTGGTTTCGGAGAAGAAGATTTTTTAAGATTTACCCAAAAAAGACGAAAAAAATTCATTAAAAATTCAAAAATCACTGGACCATGACCATTTGAACAAACTTGGTAGAGACCCACCCAAGGCATATCTCCACCAAGTTTGAAGTGGATCTGGCTGACGGTTTTTGAGAAGAAGTCGAAAATGTGAATTGTGGACGACGGACGGACGGACGGACGGACGGACGACGGACCCTCAAAAAACCTCAGCTGACTGACAAGTCAGCTGAGGTAAAAAGCTGGTTTTCCATAGGAACCTGGTTCACTACAAGGTGCATCTCTGATAAAAATTTGGCTGGGGTAAATACTTTTTGAGACATCGACAAGATGGACAGACCAACAGACGGAATGACAGGACTGACCACACAGGGGACGACAATACCCTCCAGCACTTCATGTGCCGAGGGTGAAAAAAGAACCTTAAATATCGGTTAGTATTTACATATTTACTTCAAAACTATAATAAAACTAGAAGCCAGTCAGAGACCAAAAACCCCTTGGCCACGGTTGATAATTGGGAAATGGTGAAGACCATGTACCTGCATGTGAGACCAGGAGGTTATTTCTGTTTGACCTAATGACAAAGCTTTGGTGCAAATGAAATGAGCAGAGATATCATGACAAGGCCATTTTCCTTCAATGCAGTACTGTGACCTAAATGTGACCCAGTGACCTAGTTTTTACTAGGCGTCTGTGGCATCCTTAGGACCATCTGTCATAAATAAATGGTGCAACTACAATGAGTAATCTAATACTTAGAGATATCATGGTACAGCCATTTTTCTTCAATGCAGCACTGTGACCTAAATATGTGACCCAGTGACCTAGTTTTCAATAGGCATCTGACGCATCCTTAGGACCAACTGTCATTAATAATTGATGACACTAAAGTATTGTGTTTACGCCATTTTTTTTCTTCAATGTAGTACTGTGACCTACTGACCTACTTTTCGAAAGGCACCTAAAAAGGCCTCAATGCCCCCCGTAATAAAAATTTGGTCTCTGTAAAGCGAGTATTTTTGGAGACATGGCGTCACCATGGCATAGACGGACGGACGTAGCAGGAGATGACAATACGCTTCGGCACTTTTTGTGCCGAGCGCATGGGGATACATGTACACTGAAAAGAGTTTTGCTTATGTGTTGGGGTTTTTTTTCATTTGAGAAGATGAAGGCAATTGTGAACAACTCCTCTTGCATATTCACAATCAAGAATTCCCAGCACATGCAGAATACAGTGCTGCCACTGCCTAATTACAAAAATAAGTACCCAATTTCAATTTTAAAAAGTATAAATTTTCAGAAAAAAAAGTATAAATCTGAAGCAACTCACAGGTATTGCAGCAAAATTATACTGTAACAAGAGAGCTATGTGAACAGCCCATGCTCAGCTGACCTAGAGATTCGTCACATTTGTGGCTCTGTAAACTTGGGATAGGATCAAGGTCACCCATGTACTGAGTAAGCCTCGCTTATTTGGAAGAACACTAACATGTGCAACATCAATGTCCCTCTCAAGTTATAGCTCTGAAGAGTAAAATAAATGTATGTTGCACTTTTACCTCAGAAATGAGATCAAGGTCACTAATGTACTGTCTGAGTGTGACCTTCATAGAGAAAAATTAACATTAAAATTCATTAAAAATCAGGGATTCAGAATGTGAAATTCTCACACAAAGACTGTTGCTTTGAAAACTTGATGACCACACTCCATCTGTAATGTATCAATTACAATTCCTGTTCATTCCCAAGGCACAATATTGCCTGGGTGACAAAACTCACTGCCAGTCTCTTTCGGCTACATAATTTCAACAATGCAGATTCTTCTTACCACTACTTAATAATCTATATAAATTGTATATAAAATAGACTTTGCATGCTTGACACATTTGTTATGTGCATGATCTGCACATAATTTGAAAATGTTCATTGGCCGAGAGTTCTGACATGTTGACGCTGACCTTCCCCTTGTACCTTTTGATTGCTGCATCATATAGGTCGTCCTATTTTCTGGTCAAGATTACTGTACAAGACTCTAGGATAGACAACACCATCACTATACTTTCAAAGATGACACTGTGCTCTTACCTGAGATCACATCATTATTAAATAACAGCAGACTTGGCCTGATGAAAGATGCACACAGATGGCCCAAGCATAAGCAGTCAGTTCTAAATGTTCCAATGCATAAGACTTTATACTCGTTCTTGAACACCTCAAATCACTGTAAAAATTATAAATCACTGGAAAATTTAAAACGAGTTGTTAAAAATATCTTTACAATAGCATCGCCACCTTGTAAACACCTTTGTTTGGCCCTTCTAAAAGGAACATTTCCACCAAATTCCAGCTTAATTGAAGTGACGGTTTCAGAGAAGTCGAAAATAGCAAAAACACATTTTTTACATAAAAAATATTTGAAAAATCACTGTGCTTCTTGTTGAACAAATTAAGGTCTAAGGGTCCCAAGAAGTCTCCCAAAGCAATTTTGAAGCAATTGGCCAAGCGGTTTTGGAGATTATTCATTTTTTAAAGAAAAATCAATGGACTGTCACCATTTGTACAAACTTGGTAGGGACCAAGGTACATTCCCACCAAGTTTGAGGTAAATCTGGCCAGGGAATTCGGAGAAGAAGTCCAAAATGTGAATTGTGGACACCGACAGACGGACGATGGAAGCTCAGCTGTCTGACAAGTCAGCTGAGCTAAAAATCACCCATAGTTGCTTGTAATGAACAAAGAACAGGCTTCCATGCGGAGTTGTACCACTTAAAGTGCATTTTTGGCTGTGTCTGATGGGGACCAGGACCCTGGCTATGCATCAGGTATCTCTGTACCATCCTCATGATGACTGACAGAAAATATGCAAGGTTTCTGTTAACCCCCAAATGGGGGTATATTACCCTTTCATATCAGGAAATACCCCTTAGCAAAATTCAAAGGGTCCCAACTTCCTATATTTTCTTTGGTAATTTTGCAAAGGATAGCAAACAAGATATGTTTGTAAAACATAGATGCCCCCTGCCCTCATTACCCTTGCCCTCGCTACCCTATTGATAGTGGTAGAAGGGGCACTCGTGACCTTACAAAATTAGTGAAGGTTGATCCTACATCAATGTCACATATCTTTACACTTTAACCTAGCCCTTAAAAAACAACTAAAAACCTGGGCAATATAAAAGTTATAGCTGTAAAATTAGTCATCATTTAGAAACCATATTCAGCAAAGTGGCTTTATGACCTTGGAAATTAGGGCAAGGTCACTCATCTTCACTTGGCCTTCTTCAGTTATTGTGCAAAAAAAAAAGGAAGTCTACTGTCTGTGTGTGACCCTCAAAACTGGGTCAAGGTCACCCATCTAAAAACTCAAACTAGCCCTTATAGGCAACCATAAAGCTGTGCAATATAAAAATGCTACCTCTAAAATGCAAGTTATATTGCAGAAACAGTATTCAACCAAATGGCTCTGTGACCTTTGAAATTAGGTCAAGGTCACCCATCTTCAAACTTGACCTAGACCTGAATCCGGACAATTACCCAGTGGAATATAAAAGTCCTAGTTTAAAAACCTCTTCAGTTATCATGTGGAAACCAAAGTTAACTCAGGTACCAACGTGACCTTGGAAATTAAATCAAGGTCACCAAACTTTAAACTTCTTCTAACCCTTAGAAAGAACTATAGACCTGTAAAGTATCCCAGTCCTAACTTAAAAACTTCTTGCGTTATTGTACAGAAACCACAGGAAGCACGAAACCATATTCAGTAAAGTGGCTCTGTGACCTTTAAAATGAGGTCAAGGTCATCCATCTTCAAACTTTGCCTAGCACCAAATATGAACTATAATCCTGTACAATATAAAAGTCCTAGCTTAAAAACCTCTTCAGTTATTGTGCGGAAACCAAAGTTAACTCAGGTACCACTGTGACCTTGGAAATTAGGTCATGGTCACCCATCTTCAAACTTCGCCTAGCTTTTGATTAGAATTATATACCCGTACAGTATCAAAGTCCTAGCTCAAAAACTTCTTGAGTTATTGTGCGGAAACCACAGAAATTCTACTATCTCTCTGTGACCCTGAAAACTGGGTCAAGGTCACCCATCTTCAAAATCAACCTAGCCCTTACAGAGAACCATAAAGCTGTGCAATATAAAAGTTCTAGCTCCAAGGTATAAGTTATCATGCAGAAAGCATGAAACCATATTCAGTTAAGTGGCTCTGTGACCTTTAAAATGAGGTCAAGGTCATCCATCTTCAAACTTCGCCTAGCACCAAATATGGATTATAATCCTGTGCAATATAAAAGTCCTAGCTTAATCACCTCTTCAGTTATTGTGCGGAAACCAAAGTTAAGTCAGGTACCACTGTGACCTTGGAAATTAGGTCAAGGTCACCCATCTTCGAACTTCGCCTAGCTTTTGACTAGAATGATACACCTATACAGTATCAAAGTCATAGCTCAAAAACTTCTTGAGTTATTGTGCGGAAACCACAGTCTACCGACCGACCGACCGACAGACATGTGCAACACTATATGCCCCACCTTCTTCGAAGGGGGGCATAAAAATTTGACTCTCTTTCAGGTTGGGATCCTTTGAAAAAAATCCTAACACAAACACTGACATGGACCCATGATTGTCACTCAGTCGTAAGATGGTTCACCATTCTTGTTAACTAGACACTCGGAAAGGCTGTGAGAATGCTTAAAACACTACCCTTAATATCTAACTGAATTCGAATCAAAAGTTCAAAAATTTGTCCAAAAAAATATAAATAAAGTATAAAAAAGTAAAACAGTGAAAATAAAGCATCATACTTTAAAAAAAGTATAAAGTGACAGCACTGAGAATGAAAAAAGGATGGGTCAAGTAGTGAATAAAGATAACAGGTCACAGGCTGGCACATTTTCAGCAAGGTTTCAGTGTAATAATGAGCAAAATGCATTCCAATGTTTTCAGGAACTCACCTCACTCGGTTTATTAATAGATACAGCCTTGTGTTCACCGTCTCTGGCCACTTGGATTGCTTTAGTATATTTCTTTAAGAACTTCAGTGCACAAGCTTTCCTGTAGTATGCCTTGATGTTGTCTCTGTTAAGTCCTAGAGCTGAAATAAAACCAGCAGATGTACACAAACAGAAAACAATGCCTATTCCACACATGTATTGATATTTCTTGCCTCCTAAGCCAACCAGTACTTTCCACTCTTTTTGGCACAGGGCATATATAAAGCCAGGTCTATTAACACACAATATTCAGTATCTCAGCTTTCTAGCTGGTATGATTTTTTTTATATAACTACATGTAATCACAATTCTATGGGACACTTTTTAGTCACAAATGTGGCTAGTAATTACCTAAAAACAGTTTGCAGCTTGATAAAACCACTAAGAAGCTATTTCCACTTTTGTTTACACAGGTCATACTACGCTTTCTGATAAAAGAAATGGTTTAATTTGCTTGCAATCTACTGATCATGACCTTTCCAAAAATGTATACTTTGCTTAGATTTCTTTGAATACTTGTCACTTTATTTAGCCCAAAAGGGGATACTAGCCTTAGTTTACCGGGGCATAGCAGAACCACCTTAAAATGCACCGAGGACAATGGCAACCATCCTGCGTTCCTGCCAGTGCCACCCTGGGCTATGAAAACCTTGCCAAAATGTCATGAATTTCTTCCTGTAGCCACCAAATGGAATCTTTAATCACTTTCCTGCCTGAGACTGCTAGTTATTTCATTTTACAGGTGGTCTAGCTGTAACTATTTTATAATCACTGGAACTGAATATCATGCCCCAGTTTGTTTTTACTTCAGCTGTATGATTGCAGGTGGTTAAACTTAGGTAGGCTATCCAGCTAGAAAGGGTACACACTAGTTCAGGGGTATCTCAATTTGTACTATACAAATTAAGTACTTATGTTTGGTTTGACATGTTCTCTTTCTTTATATTGAAGCTCTGCATTTATGAGCAGAGCTTCACCTTTTTCATTAATGCATCATTGGACATGTTCATATTTATTCAGTATTATGTGGGTTGTCTTTGCTGAACATTTAGCTTACACAAAGAGCTGCTACTCAGAGAGACATGTACAGGTAGAGACTCCAAAACATTTTCTGAATGGTTACCTGCTAAAGACCCTTTAATTTATTTGGGCTAATACAGCCTATGTCAAAATTCTACCGAAGAACGTGCAATATAGACAATAGTACTTTCATATTTATATAGGTTAGACAGTGACAGGTTAGCTTATGGAGTGTAAAGAGTTCTGACTGCGGACTACCAGGAAGTGGTTCTGGATGAAAAAACACAAATGTAATTAAGTTTAAGACCATATGATCAACAGAAGCACATATAAGCACCGCATTTTTCCCAGTTTTTTTTTTTTTTTTTCAATATTATTTTCTCTTTTAAAGGAAGTCCAGGTCAACAAGTGGGGAACATTTCTCGCTTTGTGAAGACACTTGCTTAAATGTAGACCCTGAAGCAGTGGAAATAGAATGGACAGATTTGCAAGCAAATCTGTCTGGGTGCCAATTGGAGCTTGCACAAGCAAATTTAAGTTTACAGATGGTAGGAAGGACCAAAGGACAAAGACATGAGTGGTGCTATTAGCTCTGTGACCTATTGTCACCAGAGCCAAAAATTTGCCTCTCGTGACCTAAGTTAGTTATAATTATTATTGTTGTTGTTGTTGTTTTGTTTTAAACACAATGAACGACTTGGATGAAAATAATACCATGGATGCTGTCTTGTTAGACCACTCCAATGAAACTATCGGCATTGAAAGCCCACCTTTTCTGGAACACTTTGTTTGCTACTTTTCATCTTCTTTCTACATCTCCTATGAAAGACCATTTGTCTTGAGACACCACAGTTTGGTCATCCTGAAGGGTGGTCTTTCAAAACAAGTTTCAGTGTGTGCCTGTCTGTTATAAGACAGAGCTTGTACTCCAGAGCAAATGCTGTCTCAAGGACAGGCAGCCTTTCAGAAGAAATATCAACCACCACCTTCTTCACCTTGATCTATGCTCTTAAAATGATGATAGTGTTTTAACAGTTTTGTGATCTTGGCTTATCTAGTTTTTTTTCTTGATTTATTCTCGAAATTGGGTCAAGGTCACTGTTCTCCAAACCCGACATAGACTCCACAAGGGTGATCCAGTGTAAACGTATCATGCTACTGGCTTATATGGTTCTTAAAACTTGTTGAATTTGACTGGGGTCATCAACTGCAAAAGTATTGTTTTTTGTTTTTCCAGCTCATCTAGTTCTTCAGTTATCATGTGCAAGTCACACAATGATTAACACCAATGACCTCAAAATTGGGTCAAGATCATTGTCCTTTATACTGCACATGAACTTTCACAAGAGTGATCTACTGTTTGAGTTTTATGATCCTAGCTTATCTATTTCTTGAACACATTGCATGCAAATGTGCAAATTTATCAAATAGGATAATTTCTGGTGATGTTAAAATTCGGTCAAGGTCAACGTCTACCATTTGGATGTACACTCTCACACTGGTAATCACAAGTAAAAGTTTTCTGATCCTATCTTATATGGTTCCTCAGACATCATGCCCAATAACTTCAAAGACAGTTGACCCTGGTGCCCTTGAAAGTGAGTCATGCTCATTGTCTTTTGAACCTGACATGCTTTTTGAATGGTCATCAACTGTTCAAGTTTCATGAACCTAGCTTATCGGTTCCTAAGATACTGTACACAAGAAATTCAAGACACAAGGACTGATGGACACACACACACACACACACACACAGACTATCACAATGCCCCACCCCCAAAGAATAAGGGCCAAGGGGTAAAAAAAGGAACTGTTAATGCCCACAGTCATGAATATGCGTCCCAAACTCCCTGGGATAACTCGCCCCCAGCTTGCCAGAATTACAGGAATATCTACCCAGGTATTTCATATATATACTGGGGGGGAAAAGTTGATTGTAGATAGGCATTATGCTTTACGTCCAGCCAAAAAACCTTACAGATACCCACCGAAAACTGGCCGTGTTGATGCATACTGCTTGACATTAGCAACTCAGTACATACATAATTTAGTTTTCAGATCATTTGAACTCAGCAGGAGACCAGTCTACTTTTTTGTTCCTTTAGTCCGCATTTGGACTGATTCCCATTTATTAGCTCACCTACCACCACCTCCCTGATCTGCAAATTTATATGTATAAATCACCAAACAACAAAACCTCAAATGCAACATCAACAATGACCACATTAAAGTTTTTGAATGTCCCCTTGCAGTTTAGACTTACAATGTATTTTCTAGTTTTTATGAACAGAATATCCAAGGCTGTTTTGGGTCAGATCTTGATGTTGCAATAGTCATTATTTGGGCTTATTTATGCAATCATCAGTCATTAAACATTTAAATAATCAATACTGGAAGAAGTGAAAGGGTTGCTTTTAAAAACAGGTACTACTGTATAGTTTGAAGTTATGAATATGCACATGTACTCACCAAGGTCACAATCATCCACTGCATCTTCAAAAGAATCCTTGATCAAGTGCAAAGAAAAGGTTGTCAGACTACATACATATTTAACAAGTAATTACAACACATATGTGACATTGGGTTATCCCCTTCTTTTTCAACCATCCTATAACCATGATTCACAACACAGTGACTATAGTATGAATATTGAAGTTTGAAGTCCTTCTAAAACACAAACTCTGGCTTCTAATAAATATCCAAGATTAGTTTTTCCCCACGATCTGAGTTATAAAATTAGTACATGTGCCATGATAAAGGGATAGCAAAAAGGATAATTGATAAAAGTAGCACAGACTAAAGAGCATTCTCTCTATTGCAGTTTGTGCTTCAGTGGTACCTGCTCCAGAGACTAAATTTATCTGTATTTTAAGCCCACCTGCAATATGAGACTACATTTGGAGTAGGAGTTGTCTTCAATAGCAGGTACTACTGTATTATGTGATCACTGTTGTCCATATTAGCCCTCTGCAGGGCCCAGCCCTATTAAGTTCCCGTCTGCTGAACATTCAGGTCTGATTCTGAAAGCTCAGACAGGTCTATCTAAGCAAAATATCACTAGCTTCAGTCCTTTCAAAAGCACTCTCCACATGAAATTTTATCCCGTACATGTATTTCTATACATCATGTGACAAGTGAGATTTACCAATAAGACTGCTGAAGATGGGTAATAGGTCAAACATGGTTTAACTCTTCACTTGCCAGGACCTTTTTGTCATTTCAGTCTCAAATGACAAAATGAAAATAGTAGTTTCACAAGTTTTTATATTTTTTACCTGTTAAAAAAAGTTCCCCTTCCTCAAAAACAGGTGCGTGCCCCTTGGGGACCCAGAACTTTGGACTGCCATACTGCTACAACTCACTGCCAACATGATGTCACCACTCGGAGTGCACTTGCCAGGACAACTTTTCTGTGGTTTCAGTTTCAGTTCCAATGACACAATGAACACCGTAAACACATGAACTTTTTTTTACACTTCTGAAAATATTATCCTTTGTTGCCACAAACAGGCGTCCTTTATGGACATGGAAAGACTCACGCACCACTGCAAATGACTGGCAACACACTTCCACATACTATCGAAGGTGACAGCTATTAAAACACAAGACAGGCTACTGCTATGCACATGATTTGGAAAAATCTGATGTGGTCAAAATCTCTTCAGAAAAATTGTTAACAAAATGTATTTTCATTACTGCACATTAGTCTTGCTGAAAAGTCACTGGTCCAAGGCCATTATCTGGTAAAAATTGAAGCGAACCAGCAAATTTTCTGAAATACAGGCCCACGTGTCCAGCAGAATTTTGAAATATTAAACAAAGCTAGATTACTTGGGCCAGTCAAATTTAGTCTTGGACCAGCAAAACTTGTAAGTTTGCTGGCGCGAATGACCAGTGAGGAAAAAAAGTTCAGAAAGATTGACATTATATTTTCTGCTTTACTGTAAAACCTCATTATGACCAAAAATCAAGTCCTATCCCATTTTACTCATTTATCTGACATACTCAGATATCTGACACAATTTCGTTGAACAGATGGTGTAATTGTAATGAGGTATCCCTCTATTTTTCCAATCAATTATTTGTGAACTTTGGGGGTAGGGAAACATTTCTGTCCTGGGCTTAAGAATCCATTCACTGTTACTCAGCTGACAGTTAAGTTGTCTGGAATTGCACAATCACAACCTGCACTCCACTCATAAGGTCAAAGGTCAGCGCGCATTAATTAATCATTGCGGTTCACATCTCTGGAATGCATAACAATGTACATAAAGGCAACAAATTTACTTAATCTGTATATGCATAAATGTATTTTGTAGAGAGAAGGTCTCAGATTTAGAAACATTTAGATCTCCATACACACTTGTCACAATAGCACATTGTTTCTATATATGTTCCCTTAAACTTTGACGGCAGATGTCCATTGTCAAAACTAAAGCTCCTCTCAGTAACAATGCAATGCTACATCTTAAACACACAAAGCCAATACAATGTATATAGTCCACTTACTGTTCGAAGAAGACAGGCAGCTCTGTTGGAGAAAATGGTGGAGAGGAACTTTTTGTCGACAGTTTCAAAATGGTGGCTTTCCAGCATACGTGCCACCACTAAAGCACGCGAGTACTGATCTGATGCAATGCGGTAGCACTTCTCAGCAAAAAGTTCATTCCCTTCATCCTTGAAATCATACATGAGCCTTTCAATGATTTCCTGTAAGTCATAACCACAAAAATCACAATTGACATGTTCAGTACATACACAAAATGAAAATATTAGCACTGTTATTGTACTAATTTTCATGGTTTTCACATGCATTGCACAAAGTCTTTATCTGTAGCCAGTAGGCTTTTACTGACAAAAAAAGACTTCAGGATGACACCTTTCATTAATGGTTTAACCCAATAGATTGACACAATTTTCGGCATCTCATAAAATAAAAGATACTTTGGGCTGACAAAAACCTGCCCTGGGCCTTCAGAAATTTTTTAGTTTCAGGCCTAAATAGCCTACAAACAAAGACTTTTCGCGATGTCTGTTTTCACTTTCCAGCCTTTCTTTAATTTCACTATTCTGGATGCAGTTCTTATGAAATCTATGTTAACACAAAATTTAATTGCTTTCATTTTCATGGCTTTATGTCACCAACTGATCCAACAAGCAAATTTTAAAAACACTGCAAAATTAATTTAAGTTACCATGTTTATATTTCTCATCACATTTAAACTATCAAAGCACATAAAATACACTACTGTAATTTGAGTTTGCTATACTTTTAAGAATCTTTGGGGCGTTCATTGTTCCAGTGTTGTTAATGAGTTTCTGCTGTGTGTGGCCACAGCTGCTATAAGCCACCTACTTGCCATGATCTAGTGACAAGAATTTGCTTGCAAAATAACCGATCACAGGACAGCAATAACTGTATGCTATTTCAACAGTAAATTCTGAGTCTTCAACCAGGCAACACAGCAGGTTTTTTTTTTTTTTTTTTTTTTAAATTTAGCCTGTGCTGGATAATCACCTCCAATGTATGGTCAATGTTTCTTGGCAGACATCTCTGTCAAGCTTCATCATGTTTTAATCCTTCAATATGACCATATCCTCTGAAGTTCCCTTTCTCCATTTTCTCATTTTAAAAATCCTAGTATAGCGCTGATTATAAAATTAAGCAATACTATTCAAAATGTGGCTGGGTTGTCTTCAGCTTTTCAAGAGGGCAGGGAACTTTTAATTTCAAGCTCATAATGACAATCAAAACAGGCACCAAAAAGCAGCAGTCCAAAAAGACACACTTTTGGTGTTTTTTGGAAAAAGTATTAAACTTGTATCTTATACTCATGGCCAACAGATAGACCGATAAGTTATCTCATTTAGTCTACATTTTATTAATTTTTTTGACAAAAAGAAAACAACTGTCCCAAAAATATGGAAAAATACAGGTGAAAAGGGCAGGAAACCAAAGACACAGGCAGAGAGCAAAGCAAAAGGGCAGGAAGCAAAAGGAAAGGGCAGGGCAAATCTCCCTTCTATTTTAAGCTGCAGACAACACCGTGTGAGTCTATGATTGAGGCTCCATTCAAATTTCTTAAGAGCCCACAAAATTTCAAAGGCAGTGTTTCCATTAACCCCCCAAATGGGGGGCAATTACCCTTTCAAAACCTGAAATACCCTCTGAGGAAATTCTAAAGGGTCAAAAGTCTTGTTAATTTACATGTAAAATTGGTACAAATCTAGTCTTCTGCCCTGAATTTGCCTACTTGTGATCACCTGAAAAAACTCCTAACAGAACACCGAAGGGGATAATATTGCACATGAAACTGCTGATACATTGTTTTACAGTTTTTTTCCCTGATGTGCCAAAAAAGAACTGTATTTTTTCAAATTTTTAATAAACTATTGATATTTTTCATTAGCACCATTTATATTTTAAGAATGCTAGGTAGCTGGCAAAAAAAAAACAAGTAATGGCCTGGGCTGAACGGATGAAACCAATATTTTTCACACACAAATTTGAATCCAAAAGTATTAAAAGTTATGAAACCACCATTAATAAAAATGTGGTTCAAGGTCTGACAGTGCTTTGGGCAAATTATAACCAGGATATCACATACAAATGAATGAAGGTGAAAGGACAAGATGACAATTGCTCTACATGGAAAATTAGGCATGCAAATGCCAGTCTGTATCCAGTTTAAAGTATCAGAGTTGGATTGGGAACTTTTCAAAAACATCTTTCATCAAGATAAACAACTTTAAATGTAACTGTTGCCAATAGGAATTGAATAATCACTGCTAATAGTTCCCCAATATTCCATAGAATGCCATTATTTTTGCTTCATCTTCATTTTCAGCCCTAGAACTTGACATGAGAAAATTTAAAAACAAGTTTTTCTCTGCCTGCCATGCTCGTACATTTCTGTTTTCATGTCACAGGAAATAAACCACGATTTTGTTTGGCCTCATAAAAAATTATCCACAACAATCATAGCTGCAACCTACACTTATCTGAATAGCATGCGCCATGTTGAAAAACCTCCCTTGGCTTGAATTGGGTTACATACAACATGTACAATCAAGGCAAGGACGAAGAGAAGGTATTGACTTAGTCTACATTCATATGAGAAACAGCCATGTCAATGCATGCGTGTGTGAATGTGTCTGTACTGTCCAATGTAAAAGAATCAAGTGATGACAAAAGACATGACAAGACACTCACCCTTCCAACATCAGGTATCATGCCACCACTACAATAAACAAAGACAAATATCAGAAGCCATACACATCAACATACAAGAGAAAATAGGGTTCAGAGAACGGATTACACTAGGCACCCACTATCTTTATGTCTGTGTGCCAACACAGACATATTGTTTTTCAAGGAATTCTTTATTTCTTTCTTTCTTACTTTCTTTCTTCTTTCTTTCTTTCCAGGCAAATTTGTCCAACATTTCATTTGAAAAGCATTACACATAGAAACTCCAAACTTGGCACATTTATACTTCTATAGATGAAGTCTGGCCTTTTTATAATGAGAGGTCATGCTTTTCAAAATTATGCAAATGAGGGCTAATCAAAGTTTAAATCTTTAATATCTTATACACTATAGTAGATGTGGTTCCAAGTGTACAGGAGTTTGATCATAGCAAGGTAAAGGTCATCTCAAATGTCAAGGTCATGTCAAGGTCAAAGGTCAATTTTAGGCCAAAATGTCATTTTTGAGGTTTCACTTCAGGTGGAGGTCATGTCAAGGTCAAAGGCCACTTTCAATGGTAGCTTTCTTCTAGCCATAGCTCGGTCAATTCCTATCCAATTTTGTTCATGTTGGGCTAAAACTGTTTCTATGGTAACACTACACATTTCTGTTATACACATGACCTCTAAAGTTCAAAGGTCAAGGTCATTTGGACCTTTGAAAGTTTCATCCAGCTATAACTTGGTCAATTTTCATCTGATTTGGTTCATGTTGGGCTTAAATTGTGGATATTGTAACACTGTGCAATTTACATGTAACCTGTAAAGGTCAACGGTCAGGGTCATTTGGACTTTGAAGTTTGCATCCACCCATAAGCTTAATGTCATGTGAAGTACCAAAGGGTGAAAGTTGTAGCACTTAATATTTACAACTTTTGAAGGCACACTGACAAATCTTCATTTCTAGTTTTTCCTAAAATTCTTTCTTTCTTTCTTCTTTACCTGCAAATTTGTCTGACACTTTTCTCAGACACTTTAATACAAAGAAACTCCAAACTTGGCATGATTGTACCTCCATACAAGAAGTTTGACCGTTTTGTACAGAGGGATGAACATGTTTAAACTATGCAAATTAGGGGCATTTGAAATTTTAAATCTTTGAATAGCTTCAAAAGTATAATGGAAAGAGATGTCATTCCAACTTCTACTAGGGGGTTATTGACCATTGCGCATCTAATGAATTTAAAACAAAAGTTGTAGCAATTTCAATTTTGCTAATAAGCTGCATTTCAAATTTTAAACTTGAATATCTTCAAAACTATTATAGATTGAGATGTCATTTGAACTTCTACTAGCAGTTTGTTGACCATTACGCATGTAATGAGTCTAAAACAAAAGTTGTAGCAATTAAAATTATGTTAATTAGCAGTATTCAAAATTTTCAATCTTGAATATCTTCAATACTATAATAGATATAGATGTCATTCCAACTTCTGCTAGGGGGTTGTTGACCATTGCGCACCTAATGAATCAAAAATAAAAGTTGAAGCAATTTAAATTATGCTAAATAGCAGCATTAGAAATTTTAAATCTTGAATAGCTTCAAAGCTATAATAGATAGAGATGCCATTCCAACTTCTACTCCTGTATCATGGACCAGTTGTACATTGCCATACCAATATGATTTGGAGACACACACACTGATTTGCTATGCAGCAAATCATCTTTCCTAGTTTCTTTTCCTTTTTGTTTTTCAGACTTCGCAGGTGGCATAATACATATATGACTGCACCCAAAATTTGATGAACCTGTGATGATTCTTTCTTGATATTTTGTGGTAACAAGATTGTCCACTTGTGGACAATCTTAAATCGTAAACAATCACACATATCAGAAGCCATATACATCAACATACAAGAGAAAACAGGGTTGAGATACGGATTACCCTTGGCACCCACTATCTTTTTTCCCTCAATTCTGCAATTTTTTTCTTTTCCCTTCTTTTTTGAGACTTCACAGGTGTCATAATACATGTTACTGCACCCAAAAATTTGATGAAGCTGTGATGATTTTTTCTTGAGATTATATGGTAGCAAGATTTTCCACTTGTGTGCCAGAGACGGTCTTCAAATAAATACTTCAAAAGTTCCACAAGTTCATAAAATATTAAGAGGGAGCTTGTTTTCAATAGAAACGTGGTCCATTATAATGTGCATCTTTAATAAAGATTTGGTGAAGCTGCAGTGCATCCTTATTGAGATATTATGATGATTGTATTTGTGTCTTTTTTCCCAGAACCACTTCCTAGTAGTCAATACCCTATTCCACAGTCCGAACCCTTTCCTCTCCATAAGCTAACCTGTCCCTGTCTAAGCTATATACATCTGGAATTACTATTGTCCAAATTGTACACGTTCCTCTTTAAAATTTTGACATAGGCTACATTAACCCAAATAAATTAAAGGGTCTAAAGCGGGTAACTACTCAGAACATGTTTCAGAGCCTATTACCTGTACACGTCTCTCTTAGTAGCTGCTCCTTGTCTAAGCTAAATATTCAGCAAAGACAACCCACATGATAAAGAATGAATATGAACATGGCAAATGATGAATTAGCTAAATATGTGAAGTTTTGCTTATAAATGCAGAGCTTCATTATGAAAGAAGAATACCTGTCAAACAAACCATAATTACTAAATTTGTATAGTACAGGTTCGGATAAGAACAATTTGACTCACCCTTGAACCAATATGTACCGTTTCTACCTGGATAGCTTATCCTAGTTAAACCACACCCCGGTGTGTAACTGAAGTGGAAACAAACTGGGGCATTATATTCAGTTCCACTGATTGTAAAATAAACAGTTGCAGCTAGTCCACCTGTACAAACCAAGAGAAATCCTAACAAGGACCGCAACAATGGACATCCTGCACCAGAAATGTAAAACAAACTCCATAATGACACCTACTCCTCACTTGAAAAAGTCTCGAAACAATTAAGCTCTATTTCACAGCCAACCCTGAGTCAATGTTTCATATTAATGTGTCAGGTTTGTGACAGCTGAGTAAATACTGTCAATTTTGAGTAATTTTTAATATTGAGTACATGTGCATTTAGGCATGTCAGAAAAGAATGAAAGTCATTAGCATTTATGCCAAAAACATATTACAAAACCATTTTCCTTAACACGACTTTAAGTACAATTAGACAAACATGTAACTGTCGTAGGCCGCTGCTTGCTACCGATAACCCCAGGGGAGTTTGACCTGACAGAAAACATGTAAACCTAAAATGTCTGACAGTGAATATTAACACAGAATGATGCCAAAAGTTAAAGTTAACAGTCCCTCGGTTTTGAGGCGCGCGATCGCGCCCACGCGCCTCAGCGCTCATAAAATTTAAGTAAGGAGAACAAAAAATCGCGCTCCTAAAAAAAAAATCAAGTGAACAAAAAAAATATGTTCACGTGGTTATCAATTTGACTTTGACTTGCCCGAATTGATTGAGTGTCGCTGACTGAGCCAGCGGCTGTTTTGTTGGTGTAGCTCTGTTTGAAACCAGATAGTTTCGTAGTCAGTTTTTCTACAAAAAAGGGCACTGCGGACCAATTATATGCAAAACTGAAGCCAGCTTTGTGCGATTCCTCGTGTTTGGCAACAAACGCTGCCGAACACAAAGTTGGCGAGGTGAAGCATGGCTCTTTCCACGTTGTGTGCGTTGTATGTTACATTGACCATCATGGCAAATATGTCGGACGCAACACCTACACTGGCAACACACGACGATGATTGGCATCTCGTGTCTGCAAGATTGGCCAATCAAAATGAAGCGTAGCAAAGCGGTACGCTTGACAGGGAAACCATGTTTTGTGATCTAATCGCAAATAGCAAATAAACAACGCGATTAAGCTCTTCAGAAGTAAACAACATGAGTGACAGTTATCATGTTTGTTCAAACATACTCTGAACTCTTACTATGCAAAAATCCATGAGTGTTGGAGTAAAATTGCGCGAGTTATTGTTCTCAGACCCGGTTCAAAGATGACGAGTGAACTTTTGATTGTGTTTCCTGAACAAAGATGAATGGCAGAACTCGTTAATTTTATTTCGCAAAAAACTTACCGGCGGATTTCCTTCACATGAACGCGGTTGGAAAGGCAATTGTGTGGAGTTTAAAAGTATCCTTTTATTTTTCTCTGCGCCTACTAGTTGGTTTTTAACCTTGTATAGAATGTCAATGCTCAGTGCATTCAGCTGATCAAGTGACTCCACCGTGTTTGAATGCCTGCACTTACGCAAATAAGATACATACAGCTAAATAAAAAGGACACTTTTCAATTTTGATGTATTCCCAATAAAATGGCATACTTGTCACAAGTTTGTTGTATACATTAAAAAAGTTATTAGCCAAGAGCGCTGGGGGTCTGAGATAAAAGACATGCTCTTCTTCATGGTTTGTTTATTAAACAATTACAATAAGTATTGTCCCGATTTTTTCCCTACATATAGTACAGAGCTAGAAAAATCCAAAAATGCAACTTTTTACTACGTTCATGTGAACAGCTTAAAATTACAGGGCCGTAAAGTTGTCTGTGCTGATTTGCACCACATTTGTATCTCGCTACTTTAATGATAATATTAAAGATAAAAGTGAGATTCAGACTGAGTCATTCATTGACACTGTGCAGTTGTGTTGGCTACAGTTGCTTGTGCTATAAAGTTAAAAGTGGCCTTATCAACCAGCCACTCAGACCTTATGAGATCTTTACTTTTAAACCCTTTGGACTGGTGCAAAAAGAGGAAACAACTTTGTTCAAGCTGAATAGTACTAAGTGAGTGAAAAGTTAAAGGAAAGGGCATTATTCAATGATCATGCATACAGCAGGTGATAGACTGCAAAGCGGGTTACACACAAATTCCCATGCCACACAACACCTGTCACCAAAGCAAGCATCTTAAACAGAAACCAGTACTTGATGTGAAACAAATTTATTTCATTCACATGCCATACATGATTATATTATTAAATGATTTAAATCAGTGTACATAGGATACAATGTTATTAGTTCAGTCTAAAAGTAATCTTTTTTGGGGCCCACAAAAGTAAATTTTTGGGCGCAAAATATGCTCAAAATCCACCTCTGGGCACCCTTATTTTCAAAATTTTCAGGGGGAGGCCCCCCTGACCCCCCTGCAGGAGGGGGGTGCCCCCTCCCGCACTCTCCCCCCGCTCTGTCGCTCCGCTTCCCTCGCCAGGAGAGTTATCACTCTCCTAAGCTGCTTTAGGAGAGTGATTTGTCACTCTCCTCTATTTTTCATATCAGAAGGACTGAGTTAAGTAGCAAAACAGACAAGTCTAAAAAATGTAAATTATTGTAGCCAAACTTTCTAATAATCTTTGGATATTAACAGCAAAATTTATAGGGCAAGTCAGAAAAGAATGAAAGTCATTTGTATTTAATGTCATCCCCATGTACACCACTCAGACAGCCTTGAAATAAATACTTTAAAATTTCATAAAAAATTATAAATACAAAGAGCAAGCTGGTTCTAAAAAGGAAAATGGTCCATCATAAAATGCATCTCTGATAAAAATTTGGTAAGGCTGCGTTGAATATTTTTTGAGACATCGCAGTAGCATTGTCAGGGTTGACGCCACTCAGACAGCCTTCAAATAAATACATTAAAAAAAGTTTTAAAATAATCAGAGGAAGCTGGTTTTCAATAGGAACTTGGTCAATTATAAGGTGCATCTCTGATTAAAAAAAAAATGGTAAAGATACAAAAAATACTTTTTGACATATTGCAGTAACATCGACAAGGCGGACAGACAGACTGACGACACATGGGACGACAATACCCTCTGGCACTTTATGTGCCCAGGATAAAAACTATACAATCACCACATTTATAACCAACCAATGATATTTTTAAATGTCACAGAACATACCATAGTGGAATGACTACAAATTTACAATGCTATGCACGTAATTTAATATTGGTTAAATCGTGACCAGATTACATGCAGGTCCAAGACTTGGCTCCACCTGTCACAACACACGATGAAGCAATCTCTCAACACAGCATGTCACCTGCAGGTGGCACTACAAGTAACTGCCCCCTGGTATCCACCTGTTCCAGATGGAGACACATGAGAGAAAAATAGAACCTGCTCCATTCATTGGTTGAGAAAGACACACTAATCAGGACACAGGTACTGCCACCATGCAGAATAATCTATTTGATAGAAGAAAACTACATGCAAAAGAACAGAACCGTAAACACAAAATTTTAATATTTCACACACGAGACAGGTTTTTCAAAATGATTTTTGGTAGGAGTTGGATGTGAAAGAGTAGGAGATGCAACTGGCTAGGACCTAAGAGCGCTGCCAGCACGAAGTCCCTCTAGGGGGATATGGGGGCATGCCCCCCTCCCCTCTCCCCCCCGCAAAATTTTATATTTTAGACTTCATTTGGTGCATTTTCCTGCATTCTGAGACACAACTTTGGTGAAATTTTCGAAAAATTCTTTGTTGAGATTGTAAATCGTCATGACTATTAAACCAGATATTGTACATGATTGACAAAATTGGTTTGTGTTTGTTGCCTTCTGATTGACCGAGTCAGCATTTGTCAGGTTTTAGGTACTACGGAGTATTACATACACTTTGCAGTGAATCTGATGGCTCTTTCATGATAATATCCATGATTAATCACCTGTACACAAATTTAGAGTCTGAGTGACATGTCATTTATTTCCCAAAATCCAAATACAGGTAGACAGTCAAACCGAGAATCCTTAGCGTCAGTTAATTACAATGTCACTGGATACCCATTTATCGCTCACATAGTTTCACATCTTCAATTGTACTTTATAATGAACATCATATGAAAATTAAGAGAATTAAGACAATCACCAGGCCATGGTTATATGATTCAATGTAACTCATATTTTTCTCTAGCATGTGAAAAGTGTTGGGTCAAAATAAATTAAACAAAATTACAATAATTACTGGGCCATGATTCATTGTTACTCAGATTTTACTCTAGCGGTATGTGAAAAGAGGTAGGTCAAAATAAATAGAACGAAATTACAACAATTTCTAGGCCATGATTCATTGTTACTCAGATTTTACTCTAGCATGTGAAAAGCAGTATGTCAAAATAAATAAAACAAAATTACAATAATTACTGGGCCATGGTTATATGATGCATTGTTACATTTTACTCTAGCATGTGACAAGCGGTAGGTGAAAATAAATAAAACAAAATTACAATAATTACTAGGCCATGGTTAATTGTTACTCAGATTTTACTCTAGCATGTGAAAAGCGGTACGTCGAAATAAGTAAAATTGTAGAAACTCAATGAATAAATACATAAAGAAAGTTTAGTTTTAATTGACTCTTTTCTTACTTTTTTTTTTGAACTTATTAGCAATTCAGTTATCATAAATTTTGCGAGAAATTTTCAATTCATATTCCCATGAAGTTTCTACGTAAATTTATCCCCAAAGTTTGAAAAACAAGAAGAAAAGAGTTTTGTGTTCTTGATTGCAGTCCCAAATCTCCCGATACAAACAATTATTACATCTGATGAATACATTTGTAAATTGTTCCTTAAATGAAAACTGTCAAAATGTTCAAATTCCATATAAATAAACACTTAACAGGGAGGGATATATGTATATATAGAGAGAGAGAGAGTGAGAATTTGGCTATTTTATCTATTTGTCTGTAGACTTACTGTGATTCAGTCAAAGTTATCATCATAAATGTACATTTTGTGAGAAATTACTGAATTTATATTTCTGTATTTTTTCATCAATTTAACCTAAAAATTTGAAAACCAAGAAGACGTAAAAGGTCAGATATTCAGAGTTCTGACAGATACCGGTTGCATAAGAGAACTTAATGCATACAAATATGCAATTAGAAAAGAAGATTTACTCCAAAGCAAATCTGTCTGTGTGCCTTCAAAAGTTTTAAATATTAAATGCTACAACTTTTATCGTTTGGTACTTCACATTACATTAAGCTTACGGCTGGATGCAGATTTCAAAGTCCAAATGACCTTCATCTTTGACCTTAACAGGTCACATGTGAATTGCACAGTGTTAAAATACCCACAATTTAAGCCCAACATGAACCAAATCGGATGAAAATTGACCAAGTTATGGCAAGATAAAACTTTCCAAGGGCCAAATGACCTTGACCTTTGCCCTTTTGAGGTTAAATGTTCTGATAAAAATGTGCAGTGTTGCAATACCTACAATTTGAGTCCAAAATGATTAGAATTCGATGGAAATTGGCCAAGTTATGACTGGATGAAACTTCCAAAGGTCTAAATAACCTTGACCTTTTGAGGTCACATGTTAGTTTCCAAGATGTGCAGTGTTACAATAGCTGCAATTTGAGCCCAACATGATCAAAATTGGATAAAAATTGACCAAGTTATGGCTAGAAGAAACCCACCAACGAAAGTGGCCTTTAACCTTGAAAGGACCTTTGACGTTGAGATGACCTCTACCTGAAGTAAACCTTGACCTCAAAAATGATATTTTGGCCTAAAATTGACCTTTGACCTTGACATGACCTTGACGTTTGAGATGACCTTTACCTTGCTATGATCGAACTCCCATACACTCTGAACCACATCTACTATAGTATATAAGATATTGAAGATTTAAAACTTTAATTAGCCCTCACTTGTATAATTTTGAAAAGCATGACCTCTCATCATAAAAAGGCCAGACTTCATCTATAGAAGTATGAAGTATTCCAAACGATATGTACAATTTCACTGGTGGGTCAGTCACCATGGCAAGTCTGGTGGTTTTGGAATTACAAAGAAAAACTCCAGACAAATTTGGTCGATCTAGAGAGATACAGAAGAGAGAGAGAGAGAGAGAGAGAGAGAGAGAGAGAGAGAGAGAGAGAGAGAGAGAGAGAGAGAGAGAGAGAGAGAGAGAGAAGGAAGGAAGGAAGGAAGGAAGGAAGGAAGGAAGGAAAGAAAGAAAGAAAGAAAGAAAGAAAGAAAGAAAGAAAGAAAGAAAGAAAGAAAGAAAGAAAGAAAGAAAGAAAGAAAGAAAGAAAGAAAGAAAGAAAGAAAAAGAAAAAGAAAAAGAAAAAGAAAAACAGTATGTCTGTGTTGGCACACAGATATAACAGGCAACATTTATGGATCAGCTGTCAATTTCTACGCCTATGGTTGTGGCAAAATTTTTGATGCAGTTTTCATAACTGTATTTTTGGGCCAGTATTTTCCATAGACACATGGTGTTGTTCAGTCAGCCTGAGCACTAGGGATTTAACAAGCCCTGTGCCGTGCCAGTCCAGCCAGTGATGATACTTTAGAAGTGGCTGCAACTCATTGACAGCCAAGCGGATAAGTGCTCCCTTTGAAGTCCATTCAAACACAGGCCCCGGTTGGCCATATTTGCATACCTGTAGTGACCAGTCATCTGCCTTATGCGATCAGTTTTCTTGGCAGAAAGGGTGACCGCATACAGCAGGTACTACTGTAAATGTAAATGAATTTACACTTTTATTCATGAAAACGTTTCGCAAAGTGTTCTCTGAGAGCATAATCATTACCTTCAATTATGTACCTATCTTAATGTAAGGTAAATCACAACTACTCCAAGGCATGACCATCTCTATCAGCTGCACTTTACATATGAATGACCTTCGGAATCTCTGAAACTCCAGAGTAACTTAAATGAACAGGACCAGGCAAGACTAGTACATGTAACGGAAAATCACACTGCAAAAAGCCAGCCTAAGTTTGAATCACAGGATTCTCATCAGTGGCAGTTAGAATCACCATGAACCACTTCTTATGTACACCGGGTTAATGTTGCTAACTAATGTTAAACAAACATCATGGAGGAGTACATCACAACACTTGCTGAGACTACCAAGTAAATGTGTGCCCTGATGGGTTGGACTAACGTGTGACAAACATAAGGACGTCACAAGTGACCAGTCCTTGGTTACAACAAGCACACATCATGCTCTACTAAGTATGCCTGTAACGGCAGGGGCATACAAATGTTTGCAAGATGGAATAAAAAATAAAACAAAACAAAAAAATAAATAAAAAAATAAACTTCAAGTTAACCCAAGATCCCATTTGTGGTATTCCATGATGATCTCTGAATGTTAACACATTCACATTTTTACTTGTCCTTGACAATGGGGCTTGTATCAGTCAGTCAATTTCAAGCCTGAAATGCAAAAAAGATCATTCTTAATGTCTGTAGTGAGACATACACAATAGTTTCTTGATCTGTTTAACTTCCAGTTTCATTTCCAGTTCACCTTATTTCCAAATGTACTAGATTACCTATAATCATTGTTAGCCTACCAGCCCAGTCTGACAGAAGCACAAGTCCGTGACCTAACCAACAAAATGGACTACCTGTTGATATAGATGACACAATCACAACAGTGTACACATGAATCATTCTGAATGCCGCAAGCTCGATCACTTATCAGTTTGGCAAAGCAACAAAAAAATATGCATGTATGCACATATCAAGTAAAGCATGTGACATGACTGCATAATATTATATGTCTATGAAGAGACATAACAATGAAACAAATGGAATTTTCTGTTTCACACGAAGTCATGGACAAGTGAAGTTTCAGTTTCATGTGAAGTCAGCATTTCTGGATAATGCTGCAGTTTTACAATAAACAAGTTAACAAACTAGAGGAGTGTGACAATTCTGTGCTCAGTTGAACCTGCATTCACTGACTGAAATGGTCCCATTACCTGTGAAATACATAAGCCAATTTCCTGATACACGTCACCATCACTGCAATGTTCCAGTCTTCAGAACTGCCATCACTTTTTAAATCAAACGGGACGAAATCCACCATAAATATTACCAAGATATTTAGCCAATATGTCAGCTTCACTTTTCATGTTCACTCATGGTCAAAATTACGGAGAAACCCTGTAGCCACTTCCCTATACCTCACATGCACAGACTCAAGTGGTCCTGTGAAGTTCAGAATAGTATCATCCATCATCACTGATGATGTTCATGTACATATCCCCCTAAGTACAAATTTTTCTTAATTTGGATAATTTGTTAAAAATCAGAAAATGATAGCACTTCCATGCAGTGAACAAATTTGGTGGAGATGAAGTCCCTGTACAATCTCTGATACAGGTGAAAAGGATCAAACTTACTGTATGGAAGAAAAATGTTATGAAACATAAAAACATTTTTTTTTAAAGTGGGGGTGGGGGTGGGGGGGGTGGGAACGAAACAAAGAATTTGATATGATCCTAAAATTAAATTGGTGCACTTTTGATCCTGAACTGCATGTACTTTATCTTTGGCCTAACATATGAATAAAAATTTCCAGGAATAAACAAGACTTACTCTTTCCAACATTTTCATTTTTATTAAATTAATCTTAGTTTAATTCAGTACTTTATATTTCAAGCTGGATCAAAATCTGGGTCAGATTAAGATAAAGCCATTATCCTGAAATGTTCATCATTGTACAACAGCCATAAAACAGATTGATTCACACTAAAACTGTTCATGCACCTAGGATTAACGGATTAAAGAATGTGGGATCAAAACAAGCTGATTTTTTTTATTTTGATCCTAAATTTCTTATCTGGTTAAAATTGCTTCTGAATGTGGTTACTTTTGGTGATCAAATTAAATCTTGAGATTTCCAGAAATGTCCCCATACAATTTCATAGCAATTGGCTTGGCTGTTTGGGAGAATATTTTTAAGCTCTGCTAAAAAAATGAACAAAAAATTTCTCAAAAATTTCCAAAAATTATTAGAGCATGACCATTTGAACAGGTTCATACGTTTGGAGAAGTAAAAAAATGTGACTTGCCATTGCAATTCCCACTGACTTGCCTTGCAATCAATGGAAATATATGCATTAAAGGTCCTATTGATTGACCATGTTCAAATTTGATACATGGGTGTCTCTTATTTTAAAAAGTCACTGCGCCTTCAATTGTCGCTTTCCGTTCATTTCGGACACCCACAAGGTGCGAAAGGCTAGTGACATGACAAACGCAACACTGCTGGCTGACAGGGAAGACACTGACCAAGATTGCCAACTATGCCTGTCAAGTGTCACTTGGTTTAAACATATTTTATTCACCCTTAGAACAGGATTAAAAATGCATGCAGAAATATTCATTTTCGTTCTTGTTCCCACCACAGATGGGTCGGTGTGCTGCTGTTACTTGTAGCAATACAAGTTCTATAGCTTGTTTACATTCGCCCCAAAGACCCTAAATTACGTAGCGCGTGGACCCATGTAGTCAAGATTTACAGGGACAAGTGGCAAGGCCCTGGGAACCAATAATCGATCTAATCTATGTAACGAACACTTCTGTGGAAAGTGACTTTGATTTGTCAAATATGACAATGCTTAGGATTGGTTTGGCAAGAAAAAAAACTACTGCTGTTGGCAAATGCGGTCCCATCGCTGGAAAATGGAAGGATTCATGGAACTGGCCAAATTAGTCAATACTTATAAAACAAGGAACAGTGATTTATTTTTAAACAGTATTTACAAATTAATCCTTAGTATAATTCTGACTTCAAAGCTTTCATTACAGCAAAATATAGGTGTAGTGATTCTATGACTGTTACAAGGTATCACATAATAATCGACCGAATGTCACAGTGACAATGTGGGGGCCAGCCTTGAAAATATCTTGGATGCAGATAGCAAGGCAAAAAAAAAATCTCACCTGGGAGGGAGGATTTTTTTTTTTTTTTTTTTTGGTGCCAAAAAGGCATGAGGGATTTGCGGGGAAAATTTTATCTGCTGCAGTCCTGAACACTGTCACCTGACAAAACAGAGTTGGTTTTTTACGGTATAGAAGGAGTGTTTTCACTTTCTGTACTGTATATGCTATGCACAGGTACAGGTCACAAGGGGCAATCTAAATTTAATTCACCTGTGCCAAACATTGGTACAAGTGACATGGATTTCCTTCAATGTCGTGTGTGTTGCTGCATTTATATCATGCTTGTATATGTAGAACTAGAAGCTGCTTGTAGTGCATGTTTTGATGTTGGATTTGGTGGCTGTGTGGAAGTAGATCTCATCTTGTAGCATCCCATTCCAATTGCATGTGCGATACACTTTCTTTGCATGAATTTGACCGAGACTTATTAAAACTAAGGGACATACCTGTCAGACATCCAAACTTGAAACAGGGTTGAATACTTTGTTGGTAGTAATAGCAGTAAGTACCTTCGAAATTATATTTTCTGGCAGACTAAGTTTCACTGAAAAAGCAATAATTAAAAATACTATCAAAGTATAATATCTAATCAAAATGTTTGAGTGGAAAAAAAAAAAATCACGCGGAAATTCATTACTTAGTAAGTCTTTGGACTTTGATAGCAGACATTTATATACCTATGCACTACTCTTGCCAGTTGCAAGCCTGGCACCCTATCCTCACCCTGCTGACCTTAACCAGTACCACAAACTTTAAAACTGCATCTGGCCAGCTGGATGAAATGTAAAGGGAGTGGGATCAGACAACAGCTACTTAACTACATGTCAGAGGAGATGCAAGTGACTTAAATACAGTCTAAAATGATGAGGAAAAAATAGAAATTTATATTCTACAGTGCCTTTTTCATCAGATTTGAACTGTTTAGACCAAATGTAGAGGATTTTGCTTTCTGAAATTGAGAGTAAACACCTGGAAACCAGCATCTCTATACAAGGTTGAAAGTGTAATAGAAAACTGAAAGTAACAGCTTTGGCAAAATGCATGCAAAAAAAATGATATTTTTATCTGAAATGACCGATCAGTACACCGTCAGGTCAATTTTTACAGAAAACAACAGTTTCTGTCTGAATGTGCAGATGCTATTGAGCTTTCCACTCTCTTATCTTTACCATTTTGGTTTTAAATGTACATATAATTCTGGGTACCAGATACAGCATTAATTGTTATTTCCAATAAAAAACCAGGGTTTGACATTAATATCAGTTTCAGCCCTATTGTCCAGGCCAGGTACTAAAACTTGAAGACTGGACATTAAAGCACAAATTTTAATAGTCTAAATATTGAACATTTGTTACCCATCCAAAATTTGGACAATTGTGTGGATATTGAAGTATTAACAAGATCTCTTAATGTCAAGCCCTGAAAAGAAAAGCACTTTAACACGATATTGCAGCAGACGATTTATTTTTAATCCAACTTTAACCACACAGTCGTACAGGCACATATTCATCTTTAAATATGTGTCTGGTAGACTCTAAAATGTCCATTTTCATGAAGCGGTCACTCAATGCTAAGGCTTGGGATACATACATGTTCGGTTTTCATTCTTTAAATGTATATATTGATTCTGAAGTGTCACTTAAAATATTTCTGGATTTGGACTTTCCACTGAGAATTGGATAAACTTTGCGTTGGTATCAAATTCTTGTATGGCATCGATGTTTTCCTCTGCTTCAGCTGTCAGCATGTTGCTTGTTTGCATCCCCGAACCCGCCCAAATTTTTACCTCCTTTAATGCGAAATCTTCATCGATATTCCATACAGCCTTTATGTACTTGAATGCTTCTTAAAATGTTTGATCTGTATTTATCCTCACAAGCTTGTTTGTTTGGATAGCAGCAGATCCATTTACCACAGTAACGACAAAGAGCTTACCCACGTTGCGGTCGGCCATCTTGTTGACAACTGTCAGATCTTGTAGACCACGTGGTAACGCTTAGCTAACGTACTAATACCCGATCATGCTAGTAGTGAGATATTATGAGACTTACGCAGTTTAATAAGAAAGTGTGTTCAAAGGTGAAAGAACTTACGGCGAAATCATACAGCTATATTTTCTGTTTGACAGAGTTATTAAATAGTTCAACAAAATACCGACATGGATAAAATTGCTGTGCATAAATATTTTTTTCCTCAGTTAATAATCAGACGGGCGCACACATTTTTTTGGCCCATATTTGGATAACGGCACTTTTTACCTACGATTTTATCCACCCTGCTGGGCTATTTGCAAGGAGAATATTCTTAAGGCTGGCCCAGTCTCGGATGTTGTTGCAAAATAACATTGTAACAAAACTTTGTTGTGTTTAACCATTTTGGTTAGATTGATGGAAACAATGAGTGGAAAACATGGACAAAGAAGGACCAATCTTGTTCCATGCCCAGGTCCAGGGTTGAACAGTCTATAACAGGTTGAGCAAGGGTCGAAATTAGGGGTAGCATTGGCAGCATTTGCTACCAACTTTTATGATCTGCTACCTATATTTGTTGTGCGGTAGCAAACCTTTGCTGCCAAAATTTTGCAGGTCAAAAATCACTAATTCAGTTTCTGTCAAAAAGTACCTCCGAATGCATCAATTTGCATGCTTAATTTCAATATTTTTTGGGGGGGGGGGATGCCTCCCCACACCCCAGGTGGGCGCTCGCCAAACCCTCCTGATTTGCTACTCTTTTCTCAGATTTGCTACCAAAATTTAACTTGGTAGCAAACCCTTGCTACTGGTTAAAAGCAGTTAACTTCTACCCCTGTTGAGATAGCTGGTCACTGTAATGCGTGTACCCAATTACTGCTGTATATCACAGGGTGTTTAATCCCATTACCAGATATCATTTGTTTGGATAGCTACTACATTCACGCCTCATGTACGCAGCTGCCAAGACCAGTGGGTGGCTGGTCTTTCATTTTTTCAGTCATGTACCACTGTTTATGACAGTCCATGACCAGCTCCCAATAATCGGGTGTACAAAATTCCATCTCATTGTACCTTTGTCTTTAATATGGAACCAGGAAATCAGTCAGTCACAAGAAAATATTTACCATTGTTACATGATGGATATGATCTGAAATAAAGGATATCAAAAAACACGTGTACTGATGATGATGTATACGGAAACGTAAATTACTGGCCTCCAAGGGTCGCAAGGTTACTGCCGGGCAGGGGTGCTGTTATTGAAAGCTATTCATAAAAGCAAACTTATATTTAATCATCCATAGACAATACAGATGGCAAGGGAAAATTAACAGTACAGGTATACTGCAGGAGCAGGCTGTAGCTGTTTCCCTGAATGCTAGAATTTGAAACACTACAAGACCTGACCCATCCTGACGCAAATTCCAATTTACTGCATTCATGCTTGTCCTTGTTGAATGAAATATAGTAATTTTTGATAGGAAATATCATTGCCCAGACGGTAAGTTGGGATTGTCTGGCTGTACCACAGCTACACTCCCTGCAGTACTGGTGATGCTGGGGGTCCTGGGCATCCCCTCATGTGTGTTAGGCTGAATAATCTTTTCCTCTGCTGCTTCAGCTTTTATTATTAATTCTTCTTCATGCTCGTCAGACCATGTAAACAAAAAACTAAATTCAGACTCTCCAGAATCACTATGCTCTGCTGTATCTGCCATGACTCTTGGCAAACTGAAGGCACTCTGGCTTATAACACATGCACCATGGCCAGCGGGTTGCGTTTGTGACGTCAGTAACACTATTCCACATCGGGCCATGATCAGAGAAAATTTGTACGCTTTCCTGTCGCAATATGACACACTTTTGGACCTAAAAAAAAGCACTTTTAAAAAATCAAATTTAACATTTTGGTCTTCAGATATCATTTCTAAACACCCTAAACATCAACTTTCTACTTTGTGGTACCTATTCAATCAAGAGGACCTTTAACCAGTATGTACCTAAATTGAATAATTTGTTAGAAATCTGTGATGTGGACTACCTTTATGTAAAGAAGAGCTTTGTTTGACCCTTCCACAAGCTACACGTCTACCAAGTTTCAGAACAATCTACGTGACAGTTTTGGACAAGAAGTCCAAACTTAATAACTAACAAACGTTTGAAATAAAAATAAACAAACACCACAGTGCCATTTGGTGAACAAATCAAGGTCTCTGGGTCCCAAGATGTGTCCCTATGCATCTCCAAGCTTGGAGGTTTCGGAGAAAAATTTTTAAGATTTTGTAAAAATGACAACAACAAAAAAAAAGTTACAAAAAAATCAACAAAATACAGGACCGTGGGTACAGACTCACCCAAAGTATATTCCTACCAAGTTTGAACAGAATATGGCCTGTGGTTTGGAGAAGTCAAAAAGTGAAATATGAACAGACAAAGGGCAACATATCACCACCCACCCTATAAGCTTAGCTGACTGACAAGTCAGCTGAGCTAGAAAGTCCCTTTCTCACTAAACAAACAGGCATGCTCAAAATCATTTTCTCAAACCAAGGTGTACTTGGGTTGGGTAATGGGTATGCTAAGGTGCAAATACAGTTGATCAAAATCAGCAAGCACTACAGTGGCTCTTGCCAGTCAAATTCTGAAGTGCTCAGTATAGTTTTATTTTGAGGTACCCTGTTGAAGGGCGACTGGTCTGCACCTGACGTGCACTTGAAACACTTCAATGGCACCCGTGTTGTTCACACCTAGGCACCCCTGGATACTGTATAGTACATGTACATATAAACTGTGATGGACTGGCATATCTTTCTGTAATAGTTTTTACGATGTAAAATTGTTCAACCATTCAGGTGTTCTGAATTTTACCTAAAAAGCATAAATGAAAATGCTGGGATTTGGTTCATTGTTCATAGCACAAACCTATGAATTAAACTTGGAATTGCAAGTGTATAGATCTATAAATGTTTTGAAGATATGCTACAGCAAAATTTTTCAAGTGTCACTCATCACCATGAATCTAAAATCTACAAGTTTAATTTGTGGTTAAAAATTCCCAAAATCTATCTAAAATTACATCCAAATCAAGGAAAAATATTGGTTTCAGTAGCTAAATAATCTGAAATATGAAGGAACTACATGATCAATTTAAAAGTTAAAATTAGGTGTTAAAATAGTGGAAATCAGCAAAATATATGAAATCTCACATGCCTGATGCATCACAGTTTTGATGATATTCACGCTTAAAACTTTTTTCAAGTGTCACTAAGCAGTACAAATTAAATTTTTCAACTTTTGTTTGTAGTTCATTGAATACACCTGCAACACAAATCTATGAATTGAAATTGGAAAGGCACCCTATCTATCCTAGTTTTGACAATTTTCAACCTTAAAAAATTTCAAGTGTCTCAACTTAGCACAAATTTAAAGAATATCATGTACTTACTCCACTGCAAGCAGAAATGGTGCTATCCTCATTACCCTCTGCTGTCTATCTGAAGTGCTGGCATGGGACCACAGCTCAGCCGCCTGCGGTGTACTAAACACCTGCTGCATCAGCAGCCCTGGGTTAGGCTCCAAGCCCAAACCCCATGGCCCGCCCAACCATGGGAGGTCTTGACTCATTTCCTCCGTCTACCTGCATAACCAAAACTAATAGTGAATATTAGAAGTGTGGTGGGGTGCAATTAGGTGGGATGGAAAGGGCCAAATGACAATACAATTGTACATTATGGTATTATTGTATGTGTATAATGTAGCTTATATGGATATCTACGATGGCGCAGATGCACACCTTTCGGCAATACAGTAGGGCAGAGAATTGAGCAATGAAATGGGATGTAAAAGGAACACTCCAAAAGAGCAGGTACCTCATACAAGGAGGCAGAAAATACATTTCAGAGATTTATGACACTATAACATAAAGGGGCATGGGCCTGATTTTATTTTACTATCTCACTGAGATAAATATTTTATCATCAACATGCAATTCGCTACAATAATTTAATTTCTTCCAAGTGCAGCATAAACAGACAAAATTTGGACACTTTTGAACCCAGTTGTTTTGTACAGTGTATCCATAGGAACATAACCTTAACCAATGCTAAAAAAATCTAAACAAAGCCAGATTTGTCAGAGAATCATGTCCTTTGATAGTAAATTGAGTGCTGTTCAACTGTATTTTCACATCAGAAGCTACATGTACCTCATACAATTTAACAGGGTGTTCAAAATGTTTTGAAGTAGGTGGCACTTAAGCAGGCGGGCCTTTGCGCCCGGTGAGAATCATGCCCTATGATAGTAAATTGAGTGCTGTTCAGCTGTATTTTCACATCAGAAGCTACATGTATCTCACACAATTTAACAGGGTTTTAAACTGTTTTGAAGTAGGTGGCACTTAAGCAGGCGGGCCTTTGCGCCCCGTGACCCCAAGCCTGGCAACGGAAGTTGACAGTTAGCTTGGCTTGCAAACCGATCAAAGATAGCTCACTTGGTCAGTTTTGTTCCCGTCCTGTTCTGTCTGAACAAGTATAGTAACAGACCTGCATTTTACTTAGGGGATGCAAGCAATGGAAATTGTAAAGAATACTTGGATTGATTGTGTTTCATCATTTCAGTTGTTGCAAGTTGTAAATGCGCCAACCAGAGTAACCAAAACCTCAGAGACACTTATTGATCATATTTATGTGTCAAATCCTGTGTGTGTTAAACAGGTAGTAGTACCTAAACTGGGTGTCAGTGACCACTTCCTAGTGTGCCTCGTCATAAGTTGTGACAATGGTGGTAGAGGAAATGACCCTGTCACACTGCTATACGTTATCGCTGTATGAAACATTTCAAAGCAGACCTTTTTATTCAAGATTTACAAAATACTGTTTGGCAAAATGTGTACAACTCACATAATGTAAATGAAGATGCAATTTTATTCATGGAAAACTATAACAAGGTACTGAACCTACATGCACCCGTTAAAATGCACAGAGTAAAACACATGAAGGAACCAGAATGGATTAATGAAGACATAGTCCAGGCTATGAAGATGCATGATAACTTCAAATTTATGGGTAATTCAGAGATGTACAAAGTTTGGAGAAATCAAGTTGTTAAGAAAATCTACCTTGCTAAGAAACAATATTACTCTACCATTGTAAAAGATAATATTAGAAATCCCAGCAGGTTATGGAAATCCTTACAAAGTTTAGTTGGGAAGAAGAAACAGACTACAACACATTGTTTAAAAGTTGCCAAAGAACTTTTGTCTGATGAAACATGTATTGTAAACTATTTTAATGAACACTTTACATCAGTGGCTGAAAAGCTGCTACCAAAAGCAAAAAATCCTCGGGCTCTGTGTGGACAGGTTTTTATCATGGCATATTCAGGTTTCCAATGTATGCAAAAAGATACATGTAGCTATGAATTTAAATGTGCTTAGGAAAATATGCCACTATATACCATTTCACATCAGGAAAATGTTTGTGAATGCCTACATACTTCCTCATGTCGATTATTGCTGCACCATATGGGGCAATTGCAAAAAATCTTTACTCCGTAAAGTTCAATGCCTTCACAAACAGGCTGGATATTTAGTCATAAACTCAAATGAATTTCATAGTTACAGTGATATGGTACAGAAACTCAACTGGAAGACATTAGTTGAACGCATAAAATTTAAGAAATTAGTCCTTGTGTACAAAGCATTTAATGGCCTGTCACCAGAGTATATGAAAGAAATGTTTGCACATCTTAAAGATGTTCATAGCATGAACTCAAGATCAGCTAGCAAGGATAATCTCTACCTTCCTCGCCCCAAGACAGAGTATAGGAAAAGGGCTTTGAGTTATGATGGTGGAAGTAGAGTTGGTTTAGAGTCAGTGAAAGGCTTCTTGGTGCAGTGCTGGCAAAGTAGGAATAATATCTTAGGATTAGTCACTGAAGAGAATAGAGGGCAAACTTAGAAAGGGAAAGGGAGCAGCAGGGGCTGTGGGCATGCCGAGAGCAAAGTTGCGACAGTGGGATAGAGCTTCTTTTTTTTTTGTACCAAAGGCCACCTGACTAGTTACTAAGCTAGTCAGGACTGCGGCAGAGAAGCGGAGTGCCACAGAATATTATTAGCTTGCGCAACTCGACTCTTTTCAAGGTGGACCATTCAAACAATGCTTAGGTTTGAGCAAAAAATCCCACCAATCTAGGTTACTCCAGGCAATGAATATCGATCAGGCCAGTTCCACATAATCTACGAGAATGGAAGATTTCATTGTTTTCACACTTTTTAGTTTTGACGGTCCTGGTCGCGGGCTTTTGACTTCTGTTCTTAATACTTGAATGAGGTGGGTACCTCATGCGAGCAAGTTGTGTCTCCTGCTTTTCCCCCTCAACATGTCAAGATTTTTACCATTCTATGCTGAACCAGAAGTCAGTACAGAGGATTTTATTCGACCAAGAGCAAACTGGCAACCTAAAATGCCCTACCCAAAAGATTTTAACAGTTTTGTAGCAGTCAGACCACACTTAGAAAATGTTTTGTTGAAGGAAAGCAATATTGGCTGTAAGTTGGCATATGGCAACCAATTCCCATCCCTGACTGTACTTCGTTGGACCTCCCTGGTTGGACACACAAATGAATGCGGTGTCAGTACCATCCTGTCAACTGACAAACGCATGCGACTGCTGAAGCCCCACCCCATAGAACATGTGGTATGTCTGGTATGTTATCTCCGTATTTATATCTTAACGCACCTTGTCTGGTTTCTTATCTTTTTATCCATTGACTGGTTAATTTTCAGACTGCAGAGGAGACCTTTGGAGAGTTTGTTGGTGCCCGTGTCGGAAGTTCACATAACCACTGGCGGGTTCACAAAGTGGACAGGAGGCAACTGAGGTTGTCCCTGAGGCTGTGTGCACCCCCTTTTCGATAAATAATAACAACTGTAGTTTTAAGTAAATATGCGCATGCCCGGGAATTATTAAAACAAAAACAAAACCAACAAAAATTAAAATAGATACAACGGTCTCATAGACAGGATTCTTATTTTCGCAACTTGTGAACGTGGTTTTAATTTAGCCCAAACTAAAGTTATCTGAAACTGAAAGTTGGTTTGCGGGAAAGCAGTGGTTTCTCTACGTGTTGCTCGAACTTTGGCAAAGGAACAGAAATTTCACTCGTCACACTGCTTTTCCTTACCTGTACTACTCTTTGTACCTCGAGGCGTGAACCATCTCTTACATCGTCTCACGCCATACATAAAGGCGACGGTGACATGCAAACTCCCTTTTCCACTGTGCCTTTCACAATGGCGGGGAATTCGGATCAGGTCTTCGGATCAAAACTGGGAACACGTGAACATAAATACGTCATTGTGTAGTTTCCGGTGTAAAGGGACCGGTTCGTTTCAACATTTGTTTCACTTCCATTTTTAATCACTAGATGGCATACAAATACCATAACCAAGAGAAATTATAAATTTAAATTTGTCTGACGTTGGCTTTATAGGTTTACAAAAGTAGTGTAACATTGTGTTAATAGTCTATATTTGGGTTAGTTCTAAATTTGCCTAAAGCCAGTAAAGGTGGTGCTGCCCATCCTGTTCATGGTTGACCGCTCACATTTTGGGGTCACTTTCCATGACACTTTTTCTCCATAGATTAACATGGGGAATTAGCAGATATAAATTTAATCTCGCTATATGTTGCTAAATAAACATAAACATTTCATTTTATCACACCTGGGTGTATTTGAAAGATAATAATATGTACTCCAGGTGGATTAGACACATAATAAGATTTTATTGCATAGACGCTT
Organism: Hermodice carunculata; assembly: GCA_964020975.1. Lineage (NCBI taxonomy): Eukaryota > Metazoa > Annelida > Polychaeta > Eunicida > Amphinomidae > Hermodice > Hermodice carunculata. The sequence continues at coordinate 69,188,733 of OZ026613.1, forward strand.
CCTCTGGACGGTATAGCAAACATTACAGTGCTCAGCACCCAGGCTACACCGAGATTATTGCCGTGGGTCCGAGAAGTTAATCACATGAAGATTCGCAGAATTAAATAAAAGGCTTCACAAAGCAAAAAAAAAAAAAAAACAAGACAAAATTTGTATCTAGTTTACTAGAAAAAAAAAAAAAAGAAGATAATTCCAAAAATAGTCCTCATATGCAGGGTGACACTTTTAGGTTCACTGTACACTATTATTCCAAAAACCACCAAAACTTGCCATGGTGACTGCCCTACCAGTGAAATTGTGCACCTGGTTTGGAATTGTCATGATGTTCAAATTATGCAAATTTCGGGGCAATTCAAATTTTAAAAGCTTCATATCATCCAAATTATTGCATATAGACACAAAATTTCAATGTGCATACATAGGTTTGTGACACTTGCCCATACAATGGACAGTAAATGAAAGTTGTACAATTTCACATTATGCTAATTAGGGGCATTGACAAATTTAAAAGTTGAACATCTCCAAAACTATTATACATAGAGATGCCATTTCAACTTCAATTTATAGGTTTGTGGCAAGGCCGCATCCAATATAGCGAAGTCATGAAAAAAATGCCTACCAACAGCCGTGCTGTTACATGCCAATGACAACAACAGAGACAGACTTCATTTTTAGCTCAGCTTACTTGTCAGTCAGCTGAGCTTTTTTGAGGGTCCGTCGTCTGTCTTCCGTACGTCGTCTGTCTGTCCACAATTCACATTTTCAACTTCTCAAAAAACGTCAGCCAGATCCACTTCAAACTTGGTGGAGATGTGCCTTGGGTGGGTCTCTACAAAGTTTGTTCAAATGGTCACTGTCCAGTGATTTTTGGATTTTTAATGAATTTTTTTGTTCTTTTCAGGGAACACTCCCTGGGAGTCCTAGTTCTTAATTTGTTCACCAGGTGGCACTTTTTTACGAATTTTTTATGAATTTTTGTGTGTTATAGCTACTTTCGACTTCTTCTCCTGAACCGTCACTCAGATTAAGCTGAAACATGGTGGATATGTTCCTTGTAGAAGGGTCAAACAAAGTTGTTCACTATGTGGGAATGCTGCAGATTCCTGATTTTTAACAATTTTTTCAATTCGGGTACTTATCTGTTAATGCAGCTTTCCTATTGATTACTATGGAAGTCAATAGACATTCTAATGCTAATTCACATTTTCGACTTCTCCTCCTAAACTGTCTTAATTTGTTCACCAGGTGGCGCTGCATTTTTTTTTTTTTTTAAATTATGATTTTTTTTGTGTTATAGCTATTCTCTACTTCTTCGCCAGAACCGTCACTCAGATTAAGCTTAAAAGTGGTGGATATGTTCTTTGTGGAAGGGTCAAACAATGTCATTCACTATGTGGGAATGTTGCGGATTCCTGATGTTTAACGATTTTTCTAATTTGGCTACTTTTCAGTAAATGCACCTTTCCTATTGATTACCATGTAAGTCAATGGGCATTCTAATGCTAATTTACATTTTTCGACTTCTTGTCCAAAACCGTCATCCAGATTTACTTCAAACTTGGTGGGGATGTATCTTGGGTGGGTGTCTACCAGGTTTGTTCCAATGATCATCTTCCAATGAATTTTGGATTTTTTATTATTTTTTATTTCAAAAATCTTTACAAAAATTTTAATAGGAAATTTCTTGTAATGGTTATAACTTGAATAATTTTGGCCAAATTTACTTCAAACATGTTGGGGATGTGCCTTGGGTGGATCTCTACCAAGTTTCTTCAAATGGTCACGCTACATTAATTTTTTGATTTTTTATGAATTTTTTTGTTCTTTTTTGGGGCAAACCTTAAAAACTCTTTTTCTCTGAAACCGTTTCCCAAATTGCTTTGATATCGTACATAGACACTCCCAGGGACACCTAGTTCCCAATTTGTTCACCAGGTGGTGCTGCAATTTTTTTCTCCTTTTTTATGGATTTTTTGTATGGTTTTGCTATTTTTCATTTGTTCTCAGAACCGTCACTAAGACTAAGCTGAAATGTGATGGATATGGTCTTGTGGAAGGGTCAAACATTGTTGTTTACTAGGTGGCACTGCTTTTGATTTTCAATTCGGGTACTTATCGGTCAATGCACCTTTCCTATTGATTACTATGTAAGTCAATGGGCATTCCAATGCTAATTCACAGGACAACTGACACCAAATTTACTGTTTACTTGATAATTTGAGATCTGTTTTGAGTTTGTACCGTGATGCTGCACATTTTAATGTTTCTGTATGAAGGTCATGCTTAGACAGTTCATGAATGACCTTGACCTCGTTTCTGGGGTCACAGTGCAACATACATGAATTTCACTCTTCATTATAACTTGAAAACTACTTGAACCTTGATGTTGCACATGTTAGTGTTCTTGTATAAAGGTCAGACTTATTCAGAACATGGGTGACCTTGATCCTTTCCCAAGTTCATAGACCTGTAAGTGTGATGAATGTCAAGATCAGCTGAGCATGGGCTGTTCACACAGCCCACTTGTTTATATTTTTATTCATATCAACATTTAAACTAGAATTAAACTAGAACAGACTGATTTTCCAACAGAAAATCAAATGTCTCCCGGTGGAACACTGACGTCTCTGAATAAGCTACAGGGTGATAACAAATTACAAATGACCAAGTTTGCTTGAAAATTACAATCCTATTTTAGCTCTCACCTAGATACATTACTCTAGCAATTTTCATCAAGTTCTTCAAGACTTATTGCAGTGAAACCAATTTTACATAAATGACCCTGTGACCTTGAAAATTAGGTCAAGGTCACCCAAATACAATCCATACCTTGGTCTCACCCTGATACATAATCCTACCAAGTTTCATCAAATTCCATCCTGTTCTTCATGACTTATTGAACGGAAACCAATTTCACATAAGTGACCCTGTGACCTTGAGAATTTGCTCAAGGTCATCCAAATACAATCCCAACCTAGGTCTTGCCTAGATACATAATCCTACCAAGTTTCAACAAATTCCATCAAGTTCTTCATGACTTATCGCACAGAAACCAATTTCACAACAGTGGCCCTGTGACCTTGAGAATTTGCTCAAGGTCATCCAAATACAATCCCAACCTAGGTCTTGCCTAGATACATAATCCTACCAAGTTTCATTAAATTCTGTCAAGTCCTTCAAGACTTATCGCACGGAAACCAAGTGTTGAAGAACCTGAACAACAACAACAACAACAACAACAACAACAACAAGCGGAAGAAACGGGCACTAAAACAATATGTCACCCGGCTTCCACCGGGAGACATAATTTGTCATGAATATTTGTGCGTAAAAGTTTTGATAGCCACTGCGAAGGACCTTTTGTTTATCAGTGGGAGGAGCTATGGGTGTGGCCAGCCGGTTACATAGCAAACTAACAACAAAACCACTGCCACGTGCCGTGCTGTACATGATGTTATCATCGACTGATAAAAACAAACTTTATCCCTATTCTTTCAATGCTAACAAAAACTCTGAATGTAAACATTGAACCACGAACCAAAGTTTTAGGATTTTAATCTATGCAAATTAGGTAAATAAGGAAAATTTATATCTTGAATAGCTCCAAAGCTATAATAGAGAGAGGTGCCATTCCAACTTCAATTTATGGGTCTGTGACAGAACCACATCCAAAGAATTCTGATCAAAAATTATACAATTTCAAGTTATACAAATAAGATGAATACATGAAATTTTAATCTTGAGTAACTGCATAGCTATTATTTATACAGGTGCCATTCCAACTTCAATTTGTACGTATGTGACATAGCCCCATCCACTGAACCATAAACCAAAGTTGTAGGCTTTTAATTTATGCAAATAAGGCAAATACACAAATTTCAAATGTTTAATATCTTATAGTAAGGTCATTCAAATTTCACTTTATAAGTTTGAGACATGGCCATATTCAATGAACCAAGAACCAGAGTTGTAGCATTTTAATTTATGCAAATTAGGCTCATACACGAAATTTAGATTATGTTGAACAATGGTAAAGTGTAGCATCACAAATTTTGTTTCATTTTGAAGGTATCCAAACAGATTTGCTGTGAACCATATCTTCTTTTCTAGTTTTATTAATGCTTCTTTGACTACACTGTGTGGGAGATGTATAGTTTATGTCAATAAAGATTATTCTTTTCATGACACAAATAGTATTTAAAAGTTGTCACCACGCTCAGACTACGGTACGTTATTGGACCATAAGGTACACAGTGGGATACTGTGGTCAGATGTGATTTGAATTAAAATCTGAGGCAGATTAAGTCAAATGCCGCTAATGTGAGGACCACCCTGCAAAATTAACCCCAAAAAAATCTTTCAAATTTATACATTAAGTATATGTATTTGTATATGTATATGTATCAGTAGTAAGTAGTAGTCTATTTTATTGACAAAATAACAGGTCAGTTCAGACCTACAGGTCGTTGCTGCAGAGTATTCATATCATTATCTGGTTAAAATACACAATAAACTATCGTCTACAGCACCACATTACACAAAAGTTAGAGCACCACAACATTATAAAACCATTAAACTATATCCAGTGCACCACAACAAATAAAAAGTACTATATCTGCAGTTCATGCAACATTTGGCAGGATTTCTGTATGATAATAAACACAGTACGTAGATAATTTCTTGACTGCTTCTATTTACACATAGACTCTATGTACAAAAACGAAATACTATCAAGGC